>KE801933.1:29081-39751 GCA_000465285.1 Eidolon helvum | reverse complement strand
AAACAAAATGGAACTTCAGCTACTGCATCTCTTCAGTTGGGCCTTCTGCTAGAGAGGCATCGATGAAAAAAGTTAGGTCACGTCGACAAGACTGCAAGAGCTTGGGTGACGAAGAAGCAGTCAGAGCTGACCAAGAAGACATGGAGTGAGGCTCCTGAACACACTTACTGACCTGCTTACATGCTGTGGGTGATCAATGAATATTAAGCACTAAAGCTTGTGCAGAGCAGGTTTTAATGAGGCCAGGAACAGCACAGAGTGGGCTGTGAGTGGTGAATGGCCATGGAGATGCTAAGCAACCAGCCTTGTCGCTGCAGGTCCCATGTCTGTGCCTCTCTCTGGGGTATTCTCAGTTTCTAAAAGAGAGCAAATCAACTCAGGGGAAATTCATGGGCAAACTGAAAGCTGAGGGAGCCCTCCCTGGCTTGGCTCAGGTCTACTGCTCCAGTCCTGACACACCATTTGCTCAATTTAAAAAGAAAAAATATCCCCAGGACGTAGTAATAAATAAGAGAGAAAGAGAGGGGACCTCTACGCTCAGAGTTTTCAGGCACCTGGGGGAGACACCAAGCATACTGATAATACTGGAGTAGGAAAGTACTTCATGTTATAAGCCCACAGAGGAAGGGCATCCATTCCAGCCAAGGTCAGGAAAGACTTCCTGGGGTAAGTGGCTTTTGAAAAGAGAAATGAAGAATCAGAAGGGAGTAGACAATTTAAGAGGCAGAGAAGAATGTCCATGTGGGGAACATGGCGGGTTCAAAGGCTTGGAGAACCAGCTCGTCCCTTCACTTCTAACATGCCTGTGCCCCATACCCGCCATGGATCCTGTGTTCTTTCCCCCGACATCACTTTGCCTAAAATTCCATAACAGGAAGAGTAATTCGTCATTGTTATTAGTATTTTGTTGTTTTGCTATTACCCCAACTACCGTTATCATTATTATTATCTTATTTATGAGCACTTCTTATTTTGTACCAGGCATTGTTACTTAGAATAAGTCCCATATCCCTATAAGAAAGATGCTACTATGATAAGTGAGGAAACTGAGGTCCAAAGATGTGAAATAACTGGCCCAAAGTCACACAGCCAATAATGTGGCAAAGCTGAATTTGAGCCGAGGCAATTTGACTGCAGTTGCACTTACACATCTGCTGTGACACTTTTCACTAGGCCGTCACGCATGCCACATGAAAAGCCTCACATCGAACTGTCTTCCTGTTTGTACTCATGTCCCTCGATATGTAGTATTCAAGACCCACCCCACAGACCCTGTAATTAGGTGGACATGGGGTTAAATCCCAGATTCACCATTTACAAGCTCATTTAGGCAAGGTGTCTAAACTTCCATTGCCTCAGTTTTCACAGTCACAAAATGGGGATAATAATACCTATGTCCTGAACGACTGCTGAAATAATTAAACAAGATAATGTGTTTAAAGAATGTAGCAGAAAGAAAGCCTGGCATACAAGTTGTATTAGTTTCCTACTGCTGGTGTAACAAGTTACCACAAATTTAGTGGCTTAAAATAATTTATTATCTTAGAGTTCCGGAGCTCAAAAGTCTAAAATGGGTCAGCAGGGCTTCTGAGAAATTTCCTCTGAAGACAGCAGGGGAGAATCTTGCTATTTCCAACTTTTAGTGGCAGCCTGCATTCCATGGCTCACAGCCACAGCACTCTGAACCCTGCTTCCCCCATCATATTCTCCTTCTCTGACTCTGACACTCCTATTCTAAATATTGTATGATTACATTCCTCCTCACACCCAGATAATCCAGGATAAGCGTCCATCTCAAGATGGGAAGATTCTTAATCACATCTTCAAAGTCTCTTTGCCATAAAAGATAATATGTTCTCAAATTGCAGGATTGACAAGGTGGACGTCTTCGAGGGGCCATTATTCTACCAACCACAGCACTCTCTGGCCCCCAAAGATTCATTTCTGTCCTACATGCAAAGTACACTCAGCCCATTCCCAAAAGTTACAACCTGTTACAACATCAATTCAAAGTCTAAAACTCTTATCTAAATCTCATCAGTTCAAAAGACCCAAATCTCATTATCTCATCTAAATCCAATATAGAGGAAACTCTGGATATAATGCTGGGGCAAAATTTTCTCCATCCTTCAACCTTTAAAACTAGAAAACACATTTCCTATTCCCAAAATACAATTTGGGACAGTCATAGGGTATCAGTTACAGGCATCTAAAAGTGAACCAATGGAAAGAAAAAACTAGTTACCATACCCAAGCAATTCTGAAATCCAGCTAGGCAAACAAACATTGGGTTTCAAGGCCTGGTAATAATCCTCTGTGTTCCCTGGCTCTTGTCTTCAGAGTAAGCCTTCCTTTCTCATGAGGGGTGGTATGTGTTTTTAGCCTAGTAGCTGTTGCAGTCTGTTTCCTGTCTATAGAATTTTGGGAGTGAGATGGCCTTTTTTCATTTCATCCACTCTCTGCTCCTTTCAATCCTAGTTGGCAGTGTTTTTGCTGATATGAAATTTCAGGAGCCTCGTGGGTCTCCTGTGTATTTCACAGAGATTCACTCCATTAAACAAGAGGCTCTTTCCTAGATCTTTCCAAGATAATCCTATCTCTATCCTTGGCTTTGCTTAAATGTCTGAGGGGTCCATGAGTCATACACCTAATCCCTTTAAAGATCCCTCTGTATAATCAAATACTGAGACTTTCTGATCCTTTCTATTAAAAGGTTATCCAGCCACACCCTTGGCTTTCTCTTTAGAGCAGTATTCCTGACAGTGAGTCTCTTGACTTTAGAATCTTTTATAATTTGGATAGTGAGAATTTCCCAAGTCATCCTTTTTGCTTAACAGTTCTTTCCTCAATCTATCCCTTTCCTCTCATATTTTAATAAAGGCAGCAAGAAGAAACCAGACTATACTCTTGACAGTTGGCTTGGAACTCTCCTCAGCTAATCAAGTTCATCGCTTACCAGTTCAGATTTCCACATAACTGTAGGACACCATTTGGCTAAACTTTCTGTTACTATGTAACAAGGATCCCCTTTCTTCCAGTTTCCAATAACATATTCCTCATTTCCATCTTAGCTAGCTCTCACTGGTAGTGCCTTTAATAGCCATATTTGTACTAGCAGCCTATTCATGATGATTTAGGTATTCTCTAAAATATGTATGTTTCCTCTGCAATGCTCCTCACTTCCTCCTGAGTCCTCAATAGCAGAGTTGTTAGCATTCAAATTTCTAACAGTGTGTTCAGGAAATATAGGCTTTTTCTATAACGTGTCTCAAAATTCTTCCAGCCTCTGCCCGCTGCCCACTGCCCAATTCCAAGGCCAGCTCCATTCTTGAAGGTATTTGCTATAGTCGCATCCCCCTCCTGGTACCAAAATCTGTAGAAGTCAGGATTTGATCATAGAAATAGACCAGTGGGAGATATATATTAAGAGATTTATTATAAGAAATTTCCTTATATAATTGTGGGGAAAGGCTAGACATGTCTGAAATCCACAGGGCAGGCTGGAATTCCTGGGCATGAGTTAAAAGCTTCTGTCCTCAGGTGACATTTCTTCAGGAAAACCTCAGCTGTACTTTTAAGGTCTTCAACTGATTGATTCAGGCCCATCCAGATGATCTAGACTAATCTCCCTTAAAGTCAACTGATTTTAGACTTTAATCACATCTACAAAACACCTTCACTGGACTAGTGTTTAATTAAATAACTGGCAAATGTAGCCTAGCCAAGCTGACACATGAAACTGACCATCATGCCAGTACGATGCTCATCATGGTATATTCCTAACACTGAAGGCAGCCTCTCATGCATTTCTATACCCCTGCCCCCAGGTCCCAGGTCCAGAGTAAGCACACGCAAGTCAAAGGGGCAAGTAACAGGCAAATAGGCTCATCTTTTCATCATTACTTTTCATCATTCTTCCCCTTCTTCTCCTGTTCCACCATTCCAAACAAAAAACAAAAAACAAAATGGGTAACTCAGAATGACCAATTTAGGGTACAAGAGGTACCTGACTAACCATACTCAATTATAGACCTGTTATCCATGGACCGAAGGTTAAAAATACTGATTAATAATTAATAAAGATCTTCCTTAAAAAAGAAACTATCCCAGTACTTTCTAGGTAACATTTTCCTTCACCTTTTCTTCATAATTTTGGATGAACTTATCTGTCAGTGTAAATCTCTTGAAAGAATAAGTTCATTTTTCCTTCAGAATGAGATGATTGATTGACTGATTGATTGATGATGATGATGACAGCAGCAACCACTTATTGGGACTTACCTTTTGCTAAGCATTTCATATACAGTATTTAATTTGATCATTATTATAACCTATCATACTTTGAGTTCTCCCAGCAGGAGACCCTGAGACAAGGATTCGAGTTCATTTGAGGAATGAACTCAGGAAACACAGGTAGGGAAAAAGAGTGAGACACAGGAAGAAAAGGAAACAATAAATGATGCATTTTAAAGCAAGTTACAACTTCGGGCAACTGAACCTTATTATCACTGGAGATATCTGGGATCTAGCATAAAATATCTACATCACAGTCATCCCACCTAACAGGTGAGGGACTGGAGTAACATATTCAGAACTCCCTATATATCACTGGCTGCTTCCAGCTCCTTCACTCTCCCTGCAGGTGGGCTAAAACTGCTTTCAGAGCCAGAAAAGACCTCACAGGTAGTATCACGTGTATTCATAGTCAGCAGCATTTGGTATATAGAAGTAAGAACTAGGGGGGATATGGGCAAGCACAGCAACACATACTTCACAACCTTAATAAGTAGATAATCTTATTCCCATATTAGAGGAAAAAAATGAGACTCAGAAAGGATAAAGTTTCTTGCCCAAATAATGGAGCTAGATTAAAATCAAGTTTATCTGCAAAGACATACAAATTGCAACAGATATATTTTTTAAATTATTAATGTCACTAATCAGGAAAATGCAAATCAAAGGCACAATGAGATATTATTTCATCCCTGTCAAGATGGCAATTATCTAAAAAACAAAAAGACGAGCGTTGGCAAGGATATGAAGAAATTGGAACGCTTGCACACTTTGTGGGAAAGCAAAATGGTGTGGCCACTATAGAACAGAGTGGAGGTTCTTCAAAAAACTAAGAATAGAACTACCACATGATACAGCAATCCCATTTCTGGGTATTTATCAAAAAAAATAAATGAAGTCAGCATCTCAAAGAGATATTAGCACTTCTATGTTCATTGCCCCACTAGTCACAATATCTAAGATGTGAAAACAACCTGAATGTCTGTCTACAGATGAATGGATAAGGAAACTGTGGTGTGTACATACAATGGAATACTATTCAGCCTTAAAAAAGAAGAGAATTCTACAATATGCAACAACATAGATGACCCCTGATGATGTTATATTAAGTCAAATAAGCCAGTCATAGAAGGACAAATAATGCATGATTCCATTTACATGAGGCGTCTAAATCAGTCAAATTCATAGAAGCAAAAAGTGTTAAGAATGGTTGTCAGGGGTTGAGGAGAGGGAAAAATGGAGAGTTTCTCATCTTTTTTTATTTTTGACTAATAAAAATTATATGTATTTAAGGTACATGATGTGATGTTTTGATACATTCATATATTGTGAAATGATTACAAAATCAACACATCCACCGCCCTACATAGTTACCACTTCTGGGGTGTCAGGGAGAACACTTGAGATCTACTCTCTTAGCAAATTTCAAATATATAATACATTATTATTAACTGTAGTTACCATACTGTATGTTTGATCTCCAGAACTTTATTCATCTTGTAAATAAAAGTTTCTACCTTTTTATCAATATCTCCCCTTTCCCCCCAACTCAGCCCCACCCCCACCCCCAGCCTCTGGTAATCATCATTCTACCCTATTACTATCAGTTTGACTTTTCTAATTTATTTTCTTTAGATTCCATATTTCAGTGAGATCATGTGATATTTGTCTTTCTGTGTCTGGCTTATTTTACTTAGCCTAATGTTCTCTAGGTTAATTATGCAAATGGTAAAATTTTTCTTATTTTTTAGGGTTCAGTAATATTCCATTGATAGCGCCTTTTCTTTATTATCTGTCAACGGACACTTAGGTTGTTTCCATGTCTTAGCTGTTGTAAATAATGCTCCCCTGAACATGGGAGTGCAGATATTTTGTCAGGATTGTGATTTTATTTCTTTCAGCTACATACCCGTAAGTGGGATTGCTAGATCATATGGCCCCCCCCCCCCCAACTTTTTGAGGAACCTCCATATTGTTTCCATAGTAGCAGACCAATTTGCACAACGGTTCCAATTTCTTCACATCCTTGCCAACACTTGATATCTCTTGTCCTTTCTCTAATGACCATCCTAACAGGTGCAAGGTGGTATCTCATTGTGCTCTTGATTTTCAAGAAATGGGAAGTTTCTAATCAATAGACATAAAGTTTCAGTTGAGTAAGATGAATAAGTTCTAGAGATCTGCTGCACAACACTGTACCTCTGGTCAACAACAATACTACATTGTTCACTTAAAAATTTGTTAAGAGGGTAGATCTCATGTGAAGTGTTCCTTCCACAATAAAGTTTTTAAAAATCAAGTCTGTCTGACTCTAAAGCCGCATTCTTATCCACTTCACATGCTGATATACAAATGGTTCTTTCATGTTCCTACTGTCACCATCTTAATTCACACACTCCTGGAGGCCTGAGTGACCTACACTTTCATCTGCCTCCAGTCCTTCTGCTCATCTTCCTTCCAGAGCTTCCTACAGAACGCAAGATCAAGTTCAAACTCTTTATTCAGGCATTCAACTCTGCCCACAGCTGTCCTTATAGCCAGCCACCTTTGGCCTTCTTGCCGCAGCCCTGACCTATATATACCTACTTGATCCAGCTCTAGTACCACCTTTCTTCTCTTCAATAAAAAATTCACTGAGCACCTGTTCTGTGTGAAACACTATGTATCCCCTAGTTCTTCTTCTGTAAAATGGGGCTAACCATAGGGTTGTTAAAAGGATTAAACAAGAAAGTGTAAAGTGCTTAGCACGAAGTACAGCTGAATCAATGTGAACCTGTATTATCATGAGCTCAACCAAGAGTCATTGTTTCACCCTAGGAACCCAAGATCCATCTGTCAGAGCCACATAGTACTTGTCAGAAACTTCCAAGTACTGGACATGACTTCTCCCCTTCTGAGGGTCCAGCTCGTTGAGACTATAGCCTGTACAGCCTGAGGTAGCAGGAAAAGCCTTAGATTTAGAGCAGGAAGCCAGAGTCCAAATCTGGTCTCTGCCAATCCCTGGCCATATGACCTTGATAATGTCAATCTATACCCAGACCTCAGTTCTGTCGTCACCAAACTGGGCATAGCACCTTCCTCATGGCAGTAGTATGAATTAAAGGCTCTATAGATAATGTTAAATGAACAATGAGCTCCTTTCATCATGTCTAACTCCTCTTAGTATGTGTCATGGTTAATAATGCAAACTCAGAAGTCAGAGAGGGATGATTTAAATCCAGACCCAATCTTTTTCTTACCAGGTGTTTGAGAGCTTTGTTTCACTTCGATGAGCCTTAATTTTCTCATCTGTCAAATGGGGGTAAGAATACCAACAGCATCATAGAGTTAATATGAACATTAAAGGAGATATTTAAAGCACTTGGCATAACTATTACCACTGCAATTATTATTACTGTGACATCATTATCGGAATGCTTTAAATACAGAATGTGCTTAAGGAAAGTTTTCTCAATGAATGAATGAATGAATGAATGAATTCTGAGAAAACAACATCATAGCTAAGTTTTGGCAGTGCCTGGATTTTAGACTTCTGCATATGGAAGTTCTCCATCTAGGAAACAAAAAGCCTTGCAATTAAGAAAACTGAAAAACAACAGATCAGACTTGGCCAAATTGCCTAAGCCCGGTTGTGTGTGAAATGCCTCAGAACATCTGATGGAGCCAGCAGGGCTCAGCCTGAGTTAAAATCAAAATTGTGAGACAGGCCTAGGGACCTGCAATCTGCTGAGGCTAGTTTTTCCTGGGACCTGGAGGTCAAGTCCACCTTCTATCACAACTCCTAATGTTGACTCTCAGTGAAGAGACAGTACTGGGAGAGTGGGGTGAGCATCCCCCAGGGATGGGACAGATCTCTACTATATCCTCAGGTGGGGAGAGAACAGGGACACTGTGTTCTGAAGAGGCCTGGGGCAAGGAGAGCAGGTGAGGAATCCTATTCAAATGAAAACAGAATAGAGGTCAAACTCAAAGCCAAGCTGTTACTTTGTTCAAATGAAGCTGGGGTAGGGCTGATGTTTGTAATTTAAACAAGATCCCCCAGGAAAATGCAACCCATGCTGGCCCGCTGGCCACACTGGGTCTCAGAAAAAGGGTAATTATGTGCCCAGGCTCACGGAGTGAGTTGGTGACAGGGTCAGGACAAGAATCCAAGTTCTCTCTCACTCCCATTCTAGCCCATATTTCTATTATAGTTCAAATTGGTGTCCCATGGGAGAATGAGATCTGTCATATTCTCCAGTTCAGAAAACACTCTTCTTTCTGACACTTTTGGGAAAGCAACTCTCCATCTCTCCTTCCACATAGCTCTAGAGCAGCCAACCCCATCTCTAACTCTAAGGATATGCACATGACCAGCCTGGCCAATCAGTGTACTCCATTCCTCAGCCACAGTGACTTGCTCAGTTACGGGCACATGATCCAAAGGAGTCCAATCAGAATTATCTCTGGGTCTTTTGATGAAGCTACCAGGAAAGAAACTGCACTCTAGTTCCTCTGAGTGAAGGTCTGGTGGCCATCCTGCCTCACTTGGAGTGGGGTCAGGGGATATTCCCTCGGAATGAAATACAGAGAAGAACCAAGCTGGGAAATGGGCAAGACCAATTCCCAATGACACCTGGATCTGGCCAGGCTACAAGACAATTTCTGGTATTTTTACCCACCTTGTCTGACTTTGTACAGCTGCCATCGGTTAATAGTCACAACTACAAAACCGGACCTTTTTGTACTGAGATTTAGACTTTACAAAGAATGTTCCTTTGCACTACTGCATGTCATCCTCAAAGCACCTCCATGACGTCAACAGGCCACGGGCTCATTTTTACAGATGAGATACTAGTGTCAAGAAGGAAATAATGCCTTACAAAAGGTCATACAGCTTGCCGATGGCAAGAGGGGGACAATAAGTCTAATCTCATGACTCCAGACCAGAGCACTTCCCAACTTCTCCCTGCCCCTAGCTAAGAGATATATTCCTCTCTCCTTTAACACTGGACAGGGATGTGTTCGCAGGCTGGCTCCAGCTCAAGGCTTCATTTCAAAATTATTTCAGGCGACTAGTTCTGAGTTATAGGAAAGAAAACGTAAACATCCCAGAATGCCCATTTCCTCACATTCCGGGGAGCCAAAGGGTACAAACCCACAAGGAAATATTGGGAGATTTACTGAATCACAAGGAATGGGAGCAAAGCAAGTGCTACAAAGAAAACAGAGGCCAGAGTCAAAGCTGAAACAAACGGACCTTTGCTGCTTAAGTTTAGAGAGAGGAGTAATTTTTTAAAAATGAATGAAAAAAAAAGAACCCAGGGCTCCAAAAAGGCAAGAGCGCAGGCTCAAATTCAACCAACCGTAGACATCCAAAGACTGACTCTCCAGATCCCGCCCTGCTTTACAAAACTCCCTGCCTGGGAATCAGGCTCTCGTGCCGTGATCTCTCTCAATCGTGTTCCCATGTAAAATGCTCGGGTCTCGTCCCTTTTCCAATTAGGTACTTAATACAATTCAGATCCTTGTGCCACCACATAATAATTTACACAGAACACTTAATTAGCTTCTTAGATAAAAATAACATGTAATTTGTTTGGTAATTATATGTTTCCACAACTGCTGAAAGCAACTCATTATAGGAATTTGGTACACTTAGGATAGATTACCTTAATTCTATTTTCTGTTTATCCAATTATATCTGTCGATCTTACTTGTATTGTAAATTATGTTGAGCTGATGAAGGTGACTAGCAAGCTGTTGTTCCTTCAGGTTTCATGGTTGATTAGCAGGTCCCTGGTGTTCGCTCCAGGCACTGACTGGCTCTGCTGGTGTGAAAACAAGGACACGCCAAGACCTTTCACACAGGCAGAAAAGAAAGTCGGCAGAGCCTTCCGCCAAGGGCTTCCTTAACGTGACGTGTTCCAAAGTGAGGGTACGTTTCCCTTTGAAGTTTTTAATAATTCAGTAGTTATTCTAATGTGTATGAGAAAAAATATAAATAGCATATCCAAACCATAATTCCAAGCAAATTGTTATTGGAATGAAGCTTAAGTAGGTATTTATGATTAAAAACACTGAGTCAATTTATGGGTAATTGATGATATTAAGGGATTATTACTTTTTCAACATAATAATGAAATTATGTTTATATTCAATAAATGGAACCCTTATTTTTTTAAGATACTTATTGAGATTTTATAATAAAATGACACAGTCCCTGGCATTTGCTTGAAAATAATCAAGATGGTGGGTACGAAAGAGGAGAGAAAGTATCAATGAAACAAGATATACATGAGTTGAAGCTGGATTAAGGGCACATGAGGGTTCACTACATTTTCTCTCTACTCTTATATGTTTGAAAATTTCCATAATAACAAATTTAAAAACTGAGT
>KE801933.1:0-22197 GCA_000465285.1 Eidolon helvum | reverse complement strand
TGAAAGAAAAATAAGGGAATAAAATATGTTTGACAGAGCCAGTGAAGCTACGACTTTCTCCACTTCTAGTCTATGATGACAAGGTGGTCTCTCCCATAGGCACAGATTTGCTCTTTCAAACCACATGTAATAGGAATTGAGGGATGAGAAGGTGAAAATAGCTACGGCAAAGATAAAGAAAAGGAATACGCCCAGTCATACAGAGGGCCATTGTCTCTCATGCGGCACAAGAGATACTGAGGGCATAGGAGGCAGGAAAGGCAATTGCATCAAACCTAAGAAATGGAAAAGGCATCTTGGAGCCCTTTATAGTCAAAAGCTAAAGAACTCAAGACAAAGCGGGACTGGGTAATGACATGATTTGTACTTGTATTCCTTTTTAGAGTTTTCAGGGTTTCCACATGCTTTATCTCATCTGATCTTTGTCAGAACGCTGAGAGTTAGATCAACCAAGATGAACGACACAGGGGAAGATGAGGGAGAAAGAGAAGAACTCAGGAACAGAGTCAGACCCGTGTGGCAGGTGGAGGAAAGAGCAAGCTCTGCAGTTTACCTGGAGGGTGCAATATGGGAGAAAGAGCTGGAAGGTGATGGGGACTAGATTGTGGGGGTTCTTGGGTATCTGGCTAAGGGTTTAGACTTTGCCTTGGAAAAAAACGGAGAGATCGCCAAAGCTTTAAAAGTGGGGAGTAATGCGCTCAGAGCTCTGCTTTCGTGGCGTGAGCTGTGGTTGACGGTGCCCACATGAGCAGGGACGTCAGAAGACTGGAGTCAGGGTCCAAGTGAAACGTGATAAGGACCGGGCGACATACAGAGGAAGGAGTCGCCACGAGCTGGGTCATGGAAGAACAGACACAACCAGAGGGGCCAGATGTGGTACCAGAGATGGTTTTGTCTTACACAGACAAGGCACGAAATGACACTAAAGCAGACAGGATAAAGCCCTGATTCTCTTTCAATCTTTCTAATTAATTAATGAGGAAGTCTCATTTTGGTGCTAATAGATCTTCAGCGACTTTCTAACACTTGCTAATCTCCTTTTTAAGAATAGTGTAATATAGGAAGCTTTAGCAGAAAATAGCAGCTAGTTGCATATTAATAGCACTGTTGTGTTTCCCCTTTTTTATTTTTCTTTTGAGATTTTCTTTTTTTAATTTCTGTGATTTTTTTCCTTCATTAGTTCACTGTTGCCATCTATTTATGGCAAGGGAACTGGGTTCTATTTTTGGTAGTGATATAGCACTTCCTTTTGAAATATATTTATTTTCTTTTAAGAAGTAAAGGAAAATATTGTGGGGGGGAAAAAGGTCAATCCCCAACAAGTTAAATGTAGCATTACCATATGACCCAGCAATTCTATTCCAGAGTACATACCAAAAAGAGCAGGGATATCGCTGACGGAGAAAAACCAGTTTGGGGATGAGTCAGAAGGGGATAGGCTCTGGGCAGGTTCTGAGGTGCTCATGGCTCACTGCACAGCATGTTCTACTTTATACCAAGGTGGGAAGCATACCGAGCAGCCAGGGGAATGGGGCAGTAACCCAAAGGAGGAGGCTGGGATACAGGTACAGATGGTAAAGGCATCTGCACAGCTCCAGCTAAGACGGTCCACATTCGAACCTTCCTAGTAGTAGTACAGCTATTAGGGGTGCTTTGAGGAAGGCCTTGTCTCACCCGTACAGGGAGGGGCACAGATCCCACCCAGCAAACAGTGAGCAGGTCACCATCAGCCAAGTTGGAGTGACTCCTGACTTCTGAGAAGCAGCGGACCCCTTTTCAAGGAATGGACCTCAGCCCAATCCAATTTTACAGATGAGGAAAAGTGAAGCCCAGAGAGGCAAAAAGAAGGAAGAAGATATGTTATAAATATGATATATATAGTATTCCCTTTGACAGGGAAGGGTACTGAAGCTAAGATTAAATCTCAGGTCTACCTAACTCAAAGCTCCAAATTTTTCCAACACAACTTGCTCTTCTCATTGCACAGAACTCACCCAAAGAAGGGAAGATATTAAAGCTGGAAAAGCACTTGGCCCAACCTTCTCACATGCAAATGAGAAGACTGAGGTCCAGAGTTTGCCTGGCCTGCCAACCAAGTTCACCCTATTAACATGGTGAAGCGAACTAAACTCCCTAGCACAATCTCACCATGCCCCCATGGCGTGACAGTTATAATGGACCCTGTGGGTCTCTAAACCATGGCCCCCAAGGTACCCAGGTCCTCATCCCCAGAATTTGTAAACATTACTTTAAATGGCAACAGGGACTTTGCAGATGTGATTAAATTAAGGATCTAGAGATGGGGATTTATCCTGAATGTTTTGGTGGGCCCCAAATATAATCGCAAGGATCCTTATAGGATGTTTGACACCTGAAGGAAGATGCTATGCTGCTGGCTTTGAAGATGGAAGGGTCACAAACCAAGGAATACAGTTCTAAAAGCTGGTAGAAACAAAGGCGTTTTCTCCCATAGAGCTTCCAGAGGGAATGTGGCCTTACCGACACCTTGATTTTGGCACAGAGAATCTAAATTCAGATTTCTGCCCTCTCGAATTGCAAGACAGTGAAAGTGTGTTCTTTTCAGACACCAAGTACGTGGCAATTTGTTACAGCAGCTACAGTCCTGGACGGAGCCCTTTCTACTAACCTTCTGCTTTACTTAAACTTACCCTGATGGGTGCTGGGAATAGGAAAAGACCAAGTTATAAATGTAAGTCATAAATTACTTAGTCTCCACAAACTAAGTGAACAGGAACACATGCCAGACAGGAGAGTGGAAAGGGCCAGGGAATCGTGGATGGGGCATGGACATGGGCAAGCTGCCATCTAGCTTCGAACTTCTGCCCCAGCCGGGACAGCAGATGTGGCATCAGGAACAAAAGAGAAGGCGGCATGACGCACATTCTCAACAGGATTCCTGGTAACAGGTAGAATCGAGAGATCCATCTAGATCAGTCGTGTGGTCACCGTGTGGCTGATGATTCATATTTTTGGTGCAACTGCTCAGAGGTGGAGGCGTGGTCGGAGAACAGAACCTCTCCTGGGTGCAGCTGAACCAGAGATTTTGGCTGCTCTAATGAATTCTTCCAAAGTGTTGCACTAACCCAAACCAACCATAAAAGTTAACAGATTCATTTAAGAAATAAGGTTAGATTTCAGTGCATTTTGGAGAAATGTCCAGATTAACAGAGAGCTTGTCACTAATTCGTCCTTCCTCTTTTCTCTTCCCCAGGTATCCTGAACTTCTTGACTCTTTTTTTCCCATCCAGGTCCAAGAGTGATGGGGAAACTGATGGGGAAGAGTTTAATGGATGCACACATTAATTGTTCAGACAACTCCCCGTAAGGCCACGCGTGAACTACGTGAATCATCCTTCCCAAAGGAATATAAAGCACCTATGTGCACAAGTGTCTGTGCTTCTGCAATCTGCTCAGTGCCCTTCCTCAATCTGCCACAGCGTTCCTCAGCTGCCAGAGACGCCAACGATGAGTGTTAATATCCCCACACACCAAGTCTCACTTGCTCTTGACACCGGCCCCTAAAGAGGAGAATGGATCATTCCACTGGGTGCTGGCTAGATAAAGAGGGAGGAACATCAACTGACATGTGTCTATGTAGAGCTCTGAGGGTTTTGTGAAACATGAGGCCCAAAGTGTAATGGAGACCTCACTTATTAAGCACCTGCTGTATAGACAGTACCACAGTGATCAGACTTCAAAACCTGTTGCTCTGGTTCTCAACCAGGGACAAATATGCCCCCTAGGGAACATTTGGCAGAGTCTGGAGACATTCTGTGTTGTCACAACTGGGGGGCATGAAGTCTAGTGGGGAGAGACCAGGGATGCTGCTAAACATCCTACAATGCATAGGACAGTCCCCACAACAAAGGATTATCCAACCAGCATGCCAGTAGTGCCGAGTTTGGGAAACCCTGCCCAAGAGTCACACTAGCTGGTCTAAAATCCTGGTTCTATCACTTACCACCTGTGCAAATTCAGACATATGTCTTAAGTTCTCTGGGTCTCAGTTTCTTTATCTGTAAAATGGGGATAATAACGAAACCTACTTCCTCGTGCTGTTGCAAAAAGGAGAGGTGTTCATACACAGAATATATTCGCACCAGAACAGTGCTCACTGCACAGTATGTTCTACTTTATGTGCCAAGCAATGTGCTACACATTTTTCACAGATAATTATTGACCTTTACAGCGACCTTGCAAGACAGACATCGCTACTAACCCATTTTACAGATAAGGAAGTTGAGGCTCCGAATGATTACGTGACTTGCCCAAGGACACAGAGCTAGGAAGTTGAGAAGCCAGGTTTTGTGCTCTCTGGATCCAAAGCACACACTCTCCTAAGGTTCCCGAGCAGAGGCAGCGTGGCCCAGCGGTGCACACGCATGCAGGGAGCACACATGGTGGAATTCCCAGCGCATTATTTTTGCTTGACTTTTTGGTGAAGGGAAAAGTTGACGCCTTTACCGGGTAAGTCATTTTTCAATTACTTCGGCCTTCATACCGACGTGGCTGCATTATGAGAGGGCTGCGTCGTCTCCATGGATTTTTAAGGTGAAGCCAGAGAGACGGCCGTGTGGGGCGCACACAGCCTGATCTACGCCTCATGTTCATCAGACTCCCGCCCTGCGCTGGCTTCCTATGGCTGCAGTTACAAACTGCCACAGACGCAGTGGTTTACGGCAACACAGATTTGTTCTCTAACAGTGCTACAGGTCCGAAGTCTCACATGGGCCTCACTGGACTAAGATCAAGGTGTCACTGGGCTGCCTTCCTTCTGGAGGCTCCAGAGGAGAATCTGCTTCCGGGCCTTTTCCGGGGCCTAGGGGCCACTTGAATTCCTTGGCTCACGGCCCCACTTCCACCTTCAAAGCAAAATTACTCCAATCTCTGCTTCTGTTGTCACTCCCTCGATTCTAACTCCTGTCTCCCTCTCAAAGAAATCCTTGTGATTAATTAGACCCACTGGATATTCCCGAAGAATCTCCCCATTTGAAGATGCTTAATCTTATCTGCAAAGTCCCTTTTGCCATATAAGGTGACATAGTCACTGCTTCCAGGGATTAGGACATCTTTGGGGGGCCATGATTCTGTTGACCACACCTCATAAAGCTATTTGAGTAAAAAAAAAAAAATTGTAGAAAGCACTGAACTTGGAAGTCCTATGAGTTCTGGGAAGGATTTCAAGACAAGGAGTGAGTGCCTCGATGTAGCTGCTCCACTGCAGGAACGGAAACCCCAACGGGAGAAGCACACAGTCAGAGTTAGTGAAGAGGCAGGGCAGAGCCCTCAGTTGGAGCATCTCAACTCCCTCCCAGTTCGGGAGTATAAGAAGAGCACTAGGCAGGCTTGGAATGGAGTCTGAAGTAGCTCCCTGCATCGTGATATTAGTCTGCTCGGGCTGCCAAAACCAAACACCATCAGACTGAGGGGGCTTGAACAACAGAAATTGATTTTCTCATAGTTCTGGAGGCTGGAAGTCTGAGACCCAGGTGTCTGCAGGGTTGGTTCCTCCTGAGGCCTCTCTCCTTGGCTTGCAGCTGGCCGTCTTCTCCCTGTGTCTTCACGTGGTCTCTCCTTTGTGTGTGTCTGTATCCTAATCTCTCCTTATAAAGACACCAGTCATATCGTACCAGGGCCCATGTTAACCTAAATTATGACCTCATTTTGCCTTAATTATTTTTTCAAAACCCTGTCTCCAAATACAGTCACATTCTGAAGTACTGGGGTTGGGGATAGGACATCAATATATGACTCGCAGAGGAACAAAAGTCAGCCCGTAACACTCTAACATATAAATACGTTATATGTCTCAGATAAAGCCAGAGACATACCTCTTTTCCCTGGAAACCACTGGAATTTGAAAAGCTCTACACACCAGGGGATGACTAGATGGGGATAGAGAATTTCCCACTCTGGAGGAGGGAGAGAAGCCACAAACTCAAGCAAATCAAGTACCTGATCCCATTAAGGCACATCCATGGCCATCTTTTGAAAGTTTGTCTTGAACAAAGCTAATTTTGGCTGTAGAGCCTTTCCAGCAAGTACCAGATTATTTCTATGCTTCCACAATGACCATGTCACACACCAAAACCAGAGACTGGAACAGGCCCTTTCATTCAACCCCAATGAAAACACAAGTTGCTTGCGAAGGTCTTGCCCTGGAAGGCAAGGAGCGAGGGGTGGGGTGTGGGCGGTGGAAGGAAAAAGATGGCGTTAGCTCCCATATTTGCTTCTTTCCATGAGAGGGAGGGATGCCTGCGGCGTACAGCTGGAAAATTAACTCACAGGAGAGAAGGGAAAAGTACTGGGCTCAAAGGCAGAAGCAGACAGAAGCATATTTCTATTCCACATTTTAAGAAAGGAAGCTTTGAAATATTCTCAGCCCCATCTCCCCATTTCAGGACATGGCTGACACATGGCAGAGGAAACAGACATCCTCTATCCTGTTCTGGACAGTTTCTTGAAAAACTCACTGCATATGCTTTAGCAGAAAAGACACAAGAGATCTCGCTAATATTCGAGTCTGATATCCAACTGACATACATGGGTACAACCTTGCTGGTTATTAAAATACTGAAATGCTTCAGTTTCCGCTGTGAATTGCCCACAGCCTCAGGGCCTTCAAGTCCCTGACACTCAGCCCCTCCCTTAGGAACCCCCCACCTTCCCATAACCAGCCACTAAAAGACCAATGCCTGATACCACGGGGTCTCTGAGATCTTACAAAAGGGTTATGTACTCTGATCGGTCAGTGATTTTCTTAGTCCAGGCTGCTATAACAGAATACCATGGACTAAGTAGCTTATAAACAACAGAAATTTATTTTCCACAGTTCTAGAGGCTTAGAAGTCCAATAATAAGATGTTGGTAGATTTAGTGTCTGGTGATGACCCACTTCCTGGTTCACAGGGAGCTTGTCTTCTCTCTGTGTCCTCACATGACAGAAGGGGCATGGGAGCTCTGTGGGGCCTCTTTTATAAGGGCACCCCCCCCATTCATGAGGGCTCCACCCTCAATTTAATCACATACTAACACCATCACATTGGGGATTACGATCTCAACATACAAATTTTAGGGGGAACACAAACATTCAGTCTGTAACAGTGGTCATGCTGTGCTAGTGGTTAAATGTTAATATTACCCCTAAATCCCTCCTACTTTTGTTTATGACTTGTTTCGCTGGCCCCACCCCCACCATGGAAAAGAGAGCAGTTATTTCTTGCTGCCCATGCAATATCCCTTTCAGATCACAGGGAAATTACTTACTGTCACATCTTCACCCTGCCTTCACTTTTCTAAAGAAAGGAACAAAACATGGCTTCACATCCCTACCATTCACCAGAAAGCCTGTGGCATGAGTGCATCACACGCCCGCTAGGATATGGTTCTCTCCCACCTCCTGGCATATCATAATAGTCAAGTCCCACAAAATGATCTTCTTCTGGGAAATTTTATATTTAAAAGCAATTCTTAAAGTAATATTGATACAGACACACAGTTGAGCAATGCCCAGTGACTAAGAATAAATAATCATGGAACTCCCTGCCAGGCTTCAAAATATTATTTTTTAGAAATTCAAATTATTTCACTGTACTTTCTATTGGAATCTATCATTTTCTGAGGTTTTCCATTTACACAATGAGAAACATCAAAGAGGTTGAGATATGCAACACCTAGAGAATATAAAAGTGTGACTAATTTAAAATATACTCCATAGCAGGTGCCATAAGAGATGCCACTAAAACAATGAAATAACATTTTCAATGAACCAATTAGAAAAATTTTTGTTTCAAGTGTTGGTCAGAGTTAGACAACAGAGGTACATTAACACAGCTATTGAAAGTGTCCAGTGGCCCAATCTTTCTGGAAACCAATTAGCAGTATACATCAAGAACCTTAAAATTCTTCATGGTCACCCAGTAATTTCAGCCATGGGGTTCAATTCAAAACCAATAATCTGCATTAGGCAGACATTTCATTAGGAAGATGTTCAGTGAGGTATTGTTTTTAACATGAACAAATTTGAAGAAATCTAAATTATCAAGTATATCATGATGTGTCCACAAAATAGAAAATGTAACAGATAAAAATGCTTGGAAATAATGCGTAATGCTTCTAATACACTGTTAAGTAAACTAAAGCTATATATGAAATTATATAATCAATATGTATATATATATATATATGTTTGCATATAAAGTATAGAAAAGACTAGAAGGAAATATATCAAAATGTCACTAGCAGTTGTCTGGAGATGGTGAGATCAAAGGTGATTTTATTTTCTTTATAATTCTCTGGATCTCACTAATCCTCTAATGCATACATTCATTAGATTAATTTGATATTTGCTAAAGTTATTTTTTACAGTCCTTAAAATCTTTAACTTTTTGAGATATACGCTGATATATTTATACCAATATATTTATACTGTACATATTTATACTGACATAATAATAGATGAAATATAATGATGCCTTGGATTTGCTTTAAAATGATCCAGTGGAAAGGGGACAAGGAGAGTGGTGAAGTTACAGATGAAATAAGAACGGTCATGTGTTAATAACTGTTGAAGTCAGGTGGTGGCTACACGAGGGATCATCATACTATTCTCTCTACGTTTGTATGTGTTTGAAATTTTCCACAATAAAAGTATGACTTTGAATGCTTCCAAAAAGCTTTTAAAAGGAAAGGAAAATGAGTACTAATTAAGCAAGACCAAATAGCAATTAACTAAAGTGAAATGTGAACACGAAACTCAGAGCCTGCCGTCTTCAAAACCCCGTTGGTGGAAGCCATGCCCATCACCTCGCACCAGAGTCACAGCAAGCCTGTCATTTTGTACCTCTCAAGGCCCTCTTCCTGTGGTTCTGGCTCTCTTCACCCAAGTCAACCCACACTGCATTTCCTCAGCCCTACAGATATCTGAGCTTGAAAACAATTCATGTGGAAAATATGTTTTCCAGCCTGAGGACTACAGACATGCAGGACAATAAAGATTTCAAATGCCACTCACTCTTTCTGGCTAGTTTTCTAATTTGGAAGAGACAAGAGAGAGCAGGAGACATTCAGACATTTGTGACAACAAAACAGAAATCGGCAAAAAGCTCGACGTGTTGATTGTGAGAATTGCCATCCACAGGAAAATTCAGGAGCTATCAAAACAATACTCAAGCCTGGCAGCCTTGAGCAGCATGTCAAGAGGAGGGAAAGGCCTAGGCTGTAAACCGGTATCTGGTCCTCCATGAACCAGCATCCTCCACTATGCTGCATGCAACCTGCAGGGGCAGGCACATGGGAGGCCATGCTCTTCTGGATAAGGAGCTCTCGAATGCGACCCTAGATCCCAGCTCTCTAGAGCATCTTCTCTGCCAAACTCCTCACACGTAGACCTCTGAATGAGGGGCCCCTTCTCTATATTCCCACAACTCTCCAAGCTACCCCAACAGATGCCTCACTCTGGACTTTATCTGCAAGTCTCCTCCAATGAGATTCTGAGTTACATCAAAGCAAATAATTTGATCACAGATATACTCACAGAATATTCTGGTCTAGTGTATGGGCTCAATAAAAGCTTGAGGAATGAACATACTAATAAACCAATAAATTAATGAATTCTAAGGAAATCTATGAATGAGGTTCAGAGAGTCTGTGAGCCCCTAAAATTGAACACAATGTTGAATGAATGCTCATGAATGTGCATTCCTATGGGGAAGGTCCATAGCTTTTATTAGTGTATAAAGTGATCATGACTTTCCCCTAAATCACCCCAAATTATTTTAAATTCCTTGGGTGAGTATGTGGGCCTAGCTTTGGGGTGCAAGTTATTTTCAGAAGTAATCTTATATTTCAGAACGAGTTTTATTTTGTTTGGGGAAAAGAGGCACCATTGGGGACCAATGGAAAAATCGTTAACCTCTTTTAAGTCAGTGCGATTTAAAAGAGGAAAAAGTCTTGTAACATACCAACTTCAACAAAAACTACAAATAAAAACCAACTACCATTCCAATTTAATACTAACTTTTTTTCTTTGAATGGGTAACATGGTCACCTCCATGGAGAGGAATGTGTATCTGAAAACTGATCCAGCAAATATTCTTTCTCTGAATGCTATATTGTATTATTTGGATCTTTCTTTTTACTCTGCACATGATTATCTATCTCTAATAATTAAATAATTCGAAAGAACATATTCATGTTCATCATATGGAACGTTGTAAAATTTGAATGGAAAGACAAAGCATTTGGAAAGAACTTTCAGGTTTCGTTTTTCTCTGGGAGATGTGAGGGGAAAATAAGGGAAGCAGATCAACAATAGGATAATACCCAGAGCAGATTCTGCCATGAGCAAATGTTCAAAACACAGGGGAGTACAATGAGAGAAAAAGAATAATTTGATGATTGAAAAATCACAGAGGGTTCTGGCTATCCTTTTAGACTATAAATGCATTACTACAATAAGATGTGCAAAAAATGTGAATATACTTTAATAAGTAATCATGATTAACTGGATGCAACTGTAAATGCTTCCCATTTGGAGATCGTTGGCAATTATTCTAAACACCATCTTCTGTAGATGTGCTTCTTAGCCAAAAACATTTCTACTAGTAAATATGATGTCGGCTGACCTACTTATGTTTATATTTATATATGTGTGTGAGTTGATATATACATAGGTTTTTCTGCTTTTCAAATATCGTCTACCCTTCAGGATGATATAAAGTTCTTTGGGGATTTGACTCGATGATGCAGGGCTCATAATTTCCTCCCCCATGCCAGGCAAATTTAAACTGAATTACTCATACACTTGCAGAAAGTGAGGATGTTGATTTTTAGCCAAATACATGGGCCTAAAGTACCAGGACTTGGGGATTTAAAAAAAAAATTCAAGAGTTTGAGAGGTGCAGTCTCTGAGTTAAAAAGGACCTCAGAGATGGTGGCCCAGTGCAATCTTTCCAACATGAGTCCGTCTCTCCAGCCCGATCCTAACAGACGGGCAGTCATTCTCAGCTCAGTCACATCTGACAAACCCTCTTAACTCTATGAAACATCACGGTCTGCTATTAAAAACTGAATTGCCAAAGCTTATT
The DNA here is from genome assembly GCA_000465285.1 of Eidolon helvum. NCBI lineage: Eukaryota > Metazoa > Chordata > Mammalia > Chiroptera > Pteropodidae > Eidolon > Eidolon helvum. The sequence goes on along the minus strand of KE801933.1, from coordinate 11,089 downwards.
TCTCATATCAAGCTGAAACTTTATATAATAATTTCATCCTCTGGCCTTAGTTCTGTTCCCAGAAAAACAAAACAAAACAAAAATTAAAACTAAACCTTCTATCCGCTAACAGCCCATGTAACCATTGAACAATCTCTCTATTCTCTCTGAGATTTGTCTTCTCCAGGTTGAACTTCCCTAAATATTCCATCTGAGATTCTTATCATATGTCACTTAGATCCCACACAGTCCTGGAGGTCCTACCTCTGGACACACTGCAGTTTTCCAACATCTATTGTTAAATATTACTCCCCAGAACTAAGTCAAGTCTACAGATAATGGTGTTAGTGTTGCTGAAGACATCATTAGTTATACCTCTTGGCCATTGCTCCTATGCCCCTGCTAAGAGAGGCAAATTTTGCTGCAGTGGCGATTAACCACTCTTGGAGAAGAACCTTGATTGTTATTCCTTACCAGTGATGTTCAAAGAGTGGCATGTGACCCGGTTCTGGCCAATGAAATGTAAGGAAAGTCTCTGCCAATAAAAGGATAAAGGGTCTAGAAGAAAGCTTTTTTTCTCTCCCTTTTTCTTCCTGTTTTGAATGCTGGCATGTGAAAATGTGATGGCCAGAACAGAAGCAGACATCTAGTGACCAAGATGAAGCAACAGCTGAGAAAAGCAAAACAGAAGAATCCTTGATGGGTTATCGGGTCACTAAACCAGACCTGGGACTCCTTATTCAACAAAATAACTAAATGGCTTAAGTCTCTGTTGGTCAAATATTGTTACATGCAGCTGAAAGCACTCCTAACAACATAAAAAGTATAATGGAGCTATCACTACTCTTGATTTGGACATTACATTTCTAGAAATGTGGCCTTCACTTTATTAAGAGCCATATCACTAATTAGAATCTGCTGATCATCTGACCGATGGAAAACAAACAAGCAAATAAACCAATAAAACCCACATGATTGGGGATCACAATCTCAAATGCTTGCAGAGACCATGCAGTTAACTTAAGTGTGTGAATCTGGCTAGAAATAACAGGGAGCAAGGAGGGCTGTAGTGAAGTTGAAAATGTGACTCATCTGAAGACATTAAAATTCAAGTATTTTAAATACTATGCTGGTAATAAAATACTAATACATCTACAATTTAGAATCAGCAGTCTACCAGTTCACGACCCTTGCAAAAATCATTCTCACGTAGGTCGGAAAGCTACATTCCCCCCTTTCTGCAAAAGTGTACATTCTTCTTAAACCTTCCAGTGTAGTCTGTAGTATGGGTTCATCATTTCAATCTGGAAAGGCAGTTTTAAATTTTAATTCCAAAATCTAACTTCTTAATTATTTCAGTTAAGACAACCAAAATATTAACATCAAAATCTGTTCTCTCTCTTGAATCTAAGCCCCTTCCCTAAACCAAGTGGATTCATAATCGTTAACTCGAAAGGGCAATAAAATATGACCAGAATTAAGCCCCCAAAGACCTGGGTTCTTGTTGTGTGACTAAATAAATCACTTTAAAAATCTGGACCTTTATTTCCTCATCTGAACATAAGGATTCTTATTCAAATTCATTTGGGGCTGCCGAGTTCCCTAGGCCATCATTGAGTTACTTAATCATTGACAGAGATTAAATGAAAAACTATATACGTCCACACCTTAAAGCCCTAAGCCCCATCTGATCCAACTGGCAGAGTAATTTACTGCAAAGGTCACTGAGACAGTCTCCTCTTACCGTCAATTTCACACTGGCCACAATTAATCTTCAGTTCGCCAGGATTAAAGCTCATGGCTAGTCCTAAAAACTCAAAAGCAGCTTCTGGTTGTCCCAGTTAAGAAAACAGGAGTCATTTCATGCTGGACTCTCCACTCCTTGGGCCTCTGTGGGATTCATTCACAGTGTCTGGTAGGGGATACCCTCATATCACCACATTGCCCTTCATCATTTTTTCTTGTTATTAAAAAGTGCATGTACATTAGAGAAAAATAAAACTATAAAATATATACGCAAAAATATAGCATTCCTGTAATAAGTATATATTATGAGCCAAGTACTGAGCTTTATACTTGGTATTCATTATCTCATTTAATTCTCACAACTCTATGAAGTAGGTACTATACTGTTCTCATTTTAAAGATGAAAATACTGAGATCCAGAATCGTTAAGGAACTTCTTCATGATCACCCAGTAAGTGAGTGACGAAGCCTGAATTTAAACCCAGACACTCTGACTCGAGGATCAACTCATTGACCATCTTATAATGACATTTTTTTAAAAGGTTTAAACAAGCATGAGTTTACAACCTAAAGATAACCACTGTTCAGATTTTGGTATGTTTCTCACCAGTCTTTTCTTGAAGATCATAAATTTTTCAGAGTCAGAAGGGGACCTAGGTTGTGAATGATGGTGGCAGTGAACACAACAGTGTGACTGTGTTCACACCATGAACTTGCCACCTACCAAGGAGCTGCCCCTGTGAGAGAAGAGAATCCCTGGGAAAGGCCCTCCTAACAAAGACATCAGGGACCTGAAACCCTAGTGCCTCAGAACCAAGTCTGTAACATGAAGTGGGCAAGTTGAGGACCGAAAAAAGAAAGGGTACCTGCCCTGTGTGGGTGGACAGGGGTGCTATTCATCTCCAACCACAGGGAAAAGTAGACCCAATATTACCAGACCTTCTGATTTTTTCAAAGAAGCATGACATTTGGATTTTCTTTAAAAAATGTGATGTCTCCTACCTTTAAAATGTCGGCAACTAATTCAAATTTGAATAATCAAAGGAAGTGCAGCACAAACAAAACACACCAGTTAAAAACATCATAACCTCTCGTTGTCGTGATGGCCTTATCAGAAGCCACGAACTCTTTATTACAAACCCAAGATTCTATTTGTATCTCTCCCTTCCTCTCCCCTTCTCTTCTCCCTCCGTCCTCCTCCCCACCCTTCACTCTATGTAGAGAAGCATTTTATGCCCACGGCAACCAAAGAGAAGATGAACACTCCCCCCTCCAAAACCACCAGGCTACAGCTACCAAAGGTCCAGATGATCACCAATGACTCCTGAGGGGCCATCTGGAAAGTCAGTCATGCCTCTCAGGTGATACCTGTTGCTCTCTGATGACTTACGTGAGGAGGAGTAGATGATTGCATCTGACATACCTCATCGAGTGGGCTAAAGATAGGCATCCTCACTCTCTTAGGAACTACCTGATGCCTCTATAACAGGAGCTGAGTGGGCTCCACCAACATTCTGATGTGTGTGTCTGCCCTTTCTATGAGCTTTTAGTGTTTAATAGAAAGGCCTGTCACTCACATTCAAACTCCAGAGCTGCCAGGTTACAAGGGCACCAACTTCCACCTACTGCTGATGAGCTGTTACTCAGCAGCACTACAGGAAGGTCCTCTTGTATGGAGCCCCCCAGTTTCTGTTAATCCCCAGGATGGCTAGTAATTATCTGCCCACTAGAGAGGAGACTTGGCACACACTTATAAAATCAGCTGGCATTTAGGGAACAAACACTGCATGGAAAGCCCTGACCTACAGTGTGCTAAGTTTGCCCAGAAACCACAGCAAGCTGGCACCGGAACCAATGACTTGATTCTTTCAGTCAACAAACAAATATACCAAATAACAAACGCAAAGGGCAAGATCAGCACAAGTTGCCAAAAAGGACATACATGTGGACTAGAAATTAACTTTACCAAAGGTAGGAAAAAAGAAGAATATTTTTAAAAATTGTGGTGTAAGCAGAATATTCTGTAGCCATTTAAAATTATGTCTGAGAAGTCTATTTAATAAGAGAAAATTCCAAAAATATATAATCAAGTTTGAAAAAAAAACAAAGCAGGTTGTGAAAAATAACCAAGTCAAAATCAGAGTGAACACACTAAGTAACCTCACTCTTCTGCTCCTAAAACATAGAATTTATAGATAAATCTTCAGATATTTTAAAATTTACATAGTACTGCTTTCAAATTAAAAAGGGGAATCACAGATCAAAAAGAGAGGACTCCCTAAAGATAAATGAATCAAAAGATGGGACTCAACAATTACAAGTAGGAATCAAAGCCACATGGTCCGTGGGATAATAGTTCTGATATGAGCCATTGAGAGCAGAGGTCTCACCATCCACCCAGGGGAACTGGACCCAGAACCAGGCCATTAGCTATGAATGGGGCTGGAACATCTACACCATACACCGTGAATCACAGCCAAAATTAAGGAGCCAAAACAAAGTCACCTACATGAGACTGGGACCCAAGCCTGAACCACAGAATATGTAAAGAAGGAAGAGAGATCTGAGCTGAGCTGTTGACATGAGCTCTGGTTCAAAAGCATACAGCCTTACAGATTTCAGGCAGAAGAAATCATAAAATTGCCTTGAAAATAAGTTCGCAAACTAAAAAAAACTAGAGAATGTATGATAACATCCAATGATCAGACTCTGCAAAATGGAAGAATTCATACCTGAAGAAACAAAGATGCTAGGGTTATCAGAGAAAGACTTTATAATAAGCAACTTTTTAAATCCTCAAAGGGACAGAGGAGGGATTTACATCCACAAAGTAGGAAGGTATTTTTTTTAACAAAACAAACAAACAAAAAAAAAAAGCAGGAAAGTATGAAAAGGGACTGATTATTTATCTTGGGAAAAAAATGAACCATTGTTGAAATTAAAAACACATAGGAAAATAATAGACTAAACACAAATAAAAAGAGCTGGTTAACAGAAATACAGAACTGAGGAAACCTTCCCAAACATAGCACAGAGAGGCAGAGAACTGTGGAAAAACATGTTTAAGATACATAGAGAATTGACTGAGAAACTACATATGAAGGGAACAGAGATAATGTTGGAGGGGAAATTATCCAACACATAATGGCTGAGATTTTTTTTCAGAATTAAAGAAAATTGGATGCTCCTTATTATGATTGGGGCTTTCCACGTTGGTCTCGATGGAAGAGTCAGAGAAGTCAGCAGCAATAACACTGAGGTGGGTGCTGGTGATGTTGAGAGGAGTTGGGTTAAAGGGGTGGTATTTTGAAAATCTGGGTCCTCTTACTAAGAAAGCCCACAGAGTTCAAAGTACAATAAGTAAAACCATATAGACAGTGTAATCCTGAATTTATAACTAAATAAATAGATCTTAGAAGAAAATACACCCAAGTGTCAACAGTGGTTACTCCCAGTGATAGGATTTAGAGAGACTTTTATTTTTTTCTTTAAACTTTAATGTGCTTTCTAGGTGCTCTACAATGAAAAGACGTTGTTTTTATAAACTATCTGCGGAGAAGTGTTTGTTATTTAAAATACACACATACACATAAACATATTTTTTTTAAATCTGTCCTCAAGGAACTTAAATCTAGTAGAGGAGATGAGGTATGTGTAGAAAATAATATATAAAGCAAAACCCATACAGTAACCCACATGGATAGATGCAGCTAAAATCTAAGCTTTGCCTTTTCCCCAGGGAGTAGTTAGGAATAAGGGGGAAAGGGGAGGAGGAGATGAGGACACTGAGCAGAAACGTAAAGGTCTAGTGCATGTGCCTGATTTACCAGGGGCTGTTACTACAAACAGAGAGTATTCCATTTGGACAGAATCAAAATAGCCAAACCAAGATAAGATTAGAACTTATTTACATCAAGCATTATTTTCACCTCCAAATTACTTATCTCTCAAGACCACCCACTGATAGAAGCAAAAATTAACACCTTCATTGTAAATTAAATTAATACCACAAAAAAATCTGTCATTTAATACATTTCAATTATTATAAAAGCTTTGTTCTTTTGGTTGAGCCAAGTAGACTGAGGGAAAGGTAAAAATTGGTGGGAGGGGTGTGTCAATTTAACTGCTAATCAAATTTACTACCATTCTTATCCACGGGGGCACTGATATGTTCCAGTTTAGAAGCAAAAACACGGATATGTTCTAGGCTCTATCAAATGAACCTCATCTTGGGGGTGGAAACAGAGAGGCCTTGTCCATTTGGAGAGATTCAGACTTTGTGGCCATAATACCACTGGCACACTCAAGCAAGCAAGGTGAAGATTTAGGCAGTGTCCCATGACTGCTTCTTCAGAGCCAAACAAACAGAACTTGGTGTTCAACTTTAAAAGAAACAGGTGGTAAAGGCACTAGCCAACTTGATGTATTGCTAATGGGATGAAGGGCTGTTCACATCTCAGACAATCTCTTTCCTTTTTTAACTAATCCAGGTTTTTCAAAATACCATCCCTTTAACCCAACTCCTCTCTCAACATCACCTGCACCCACCTCAGTGTTATCGCTGCTGACTTCTCTGACTCTTCCATCAAGACCAACTCGGAAAGCCCAATCATAATAAGGAACATCCAACTCCTTTTAGCATTTTTGAGCCAATGAACCCTTTCGTTCCTCTCCTTTCCATCCCCTCTCAAATCTTTCTCTAATCTTGACTTCTCTGAAAAGGTCTTGTCATCTTCCTCTTGTCATTTCCTGATTCCCTTTTTCTTCTTTACTTTTAAGTGGGGGTCGCAATCCCCAGAGGGCAGTTTCATTCCACAGGAGAAGGGGGTGCCTCCACCCATACCTGCTTGGACTTCTCAAAACTCCCTTTCTAATACCCTCTTCCAGGGAGGAACAGCTGCTGGTCTAGTAGGTCAGGCCTGACATTCATAGCGGGGAGGGTCATTGCATATCAAGAATGTGCTCAATTATGAGCCCGCTCCCTGTTTCTGCTGCTTTGCCTACAGTCAGATGGGTAAGTCAGGAGAGAGCCCGAGCCACGCACTTGCCAGCTTGGACCACCCCCAGCCCGAGTCTCAAGCTATTTTCTCTAATTCCACTTTACCAAATGTCTCCATTGATTGTGCTGGGCCCTAATCAATCTAGAAATTTCACTCTCAATAAGGCCACTGTTTTTTGTGTGTTGCTCCTTCCATCAAAATTTCAGAAGGGAAGAGGGATCCGTGGTAATATTTAGATCCCCAAATTGCACTCCAAACCCCTGCTGGCAATTACTTATCTCCTCCTTCTTCATGCCTTCATCAGAAGCCTGGTCACTCCTGATGCACAAGGCCCTGATTTGATGCACTTCTCCATGGCTCAGAACCTTCCATAAAATGAGATTAAGTCCTTGACTCTCTTAAAGATGGGATGACAAAGTTAAAGGTCAGGCTTTAAAAGTGAGATCACAGCTTGGGACCAGAAAACCAGAGATCTAGTTCCGTCACCCACTGTGTGGTCTTGGCCAAGTCTTTAAATGCCCTTTCATCTGAAAGCTACAGGATGCTCTTGCAGACTCTAAGCCCCTTTCCAGTTCTGAAATGGCCCATACGCTGGTGGCAGAGCACAGCTGTTCCCTATTTTTTTTCATCCCAGAAAGGAGCCCCCAAAACTGAGAGGCAGCTAGGAAAATGCTCAACCACACATAGGAATTCTGCTAGGCTGCAAACTATTTAAAAATGAATGTTTAATAAGATACTGCATCAGTTATGTACTTCAGCTGAATGTGCTGCAGCCCAGGAGACCTGAAAGAATTAATACAGTTCCCAGAGGAGCTGGTGGGAATTGCTGAGGCAGAGGCAGAATCTGATTTGATGAATATAAAAGTGCTTTGAGAGCGTCAAAAGGAAAGCGTTCTAACAAATATCTGCTTGATCCATTAGGATGTCTCCTGCTACCTAAGGAACATACTCCAAGAAGATCGCAGGGCTACTGACCATGGCACACAAGTATTCACCCTTTCCTCCCCTTCCTGCCTCCCCAGTCCCTTCCTGGGGCTCAGACAGAGGTACAGTACACCCACAACGCTAATCCTTCCTTTTCCTTGCTCCTTTCTTTGCTTCTTTCTTTGCTTCTTCCATTTCTCCATTTCTGCACAATTCTCAAACCAGGCCGTCATAACGTCTCACTCAAATCTTCAAGTCTCTCTCCCCTCTTATCCCAATCAACACTCCCAGCTGGTCCACAGAGAGTCCCGCCCTTATTCTAAGCCAAGAAATTTGGACACACTTACCTTCCTTCTGACACTCCCAAAATGCCAGTACCAAAACCTATCCTTAGGCACCAACCCCTACCAAACCCTACCCTGGGGCACCACCCCCTCCATCGGAGGGCCTTGGAACCCCCGCCGGCCCCGCTCCAGGAACATGTAGGAAAAGGCCAGGCCCTCCTGCTCTGGGTCCACAGTCAGTTCTCCTCTCCACTCACACCCACGCCCTTAAGGAACACTCTTTGCGGCCTGTAGCCCAGGGCGTCTCAAACTTCCCACCCCTCTTGCCTTAATTGCCGAGACTCTGTAGAAGCCTGATCTTTCTCTGCCCTTTTGTGCTTTACCTAAAAACTCTGTATTTTATTCCATAACATAGCCACATTTAATCTTTTGTAAAAATAGTTTTAGTTACCACAAGAAGGGAAAATGGACATTTTTCATAAAACAATCAGGTAAAATTGACATTAGGGGAATACAAGCCATATTGTTTCAGGTGCCCCCAGGCCCACCTGTGCACTACTTGGAAATCTCCAAGCGTTCCACCACCCCGTCACCCGTCAGTGTTTTCCAAGTTCTTCCTGGCACATTCAAGGTGCTTCCGAGTACTCCACTGAAAGACCCAAGGCAAAAAACATTTCCATTGATTTCCAGGTTAGAGAGGCAGGAACTGATTCTCACCAGGGCCAGTGGTGGCCACCACCTCCTTTCACACAGAGGCAGATGCCAAGGGCTCCCGAAGACCTTTAGTGGCCACCCTATGGCTGGCACACTCCTGAGTCCTGGCAGCCCCGCACCTCCCCGGCCTTACCTTGTCAGCCATGATCATAGACGAGCCCCCATGGATGCCCAGGATGGGGACAAAAGTCTGTGAGGAGATAAAATCCAGCATCTGGGCCACGGCCTCCTGGTCGGTGTCGTCCCCAAACACTAGGCCGTGGATGCGTGCCCCGGACATGAGGTCGCACACATGTGTGATGAGGCTCTTGGGGTCGGTGCGGTTCATTAACAGCGCTACCACATTCACGTCCAGGGACAGCCCTGCTGCTTGCTCTGGGCCCCACAGGTTTCGCAGTTCGCGCTCCGTCACGTCGTGGCTGTGGCCCAGCAGCACCGCGATGTTCAGTGCCGGGGGACCCTTCTCCGCCGCCGCGCCCTGCGCCGGACCGCGCCAGACCAGAAGTGCCGGCAGCACCAGCAGGGTCCAATAGCCCAGTCTGCCCATAGTCGCCACTTACAGTCCCTGCAAGGGGAGAGGGCGGGTCAGGGCCACCGTGAGGGTTGCAAACAGAAGGGATTCCCAACCCAGCCCCTTGATCTAAGAGCCAGGTAGAGAACTCACACCCAGCGCCAACTGCCAGGGTCACCGACTCCATTCCCTATCCCCCACGGCATCCACCTCCGTCCACCCATCTCTAACTCTGTCCACAACTCCAATCCAAGCTAATTCTCCATCCCTGACTGTCAATCCATCTTCGCAACCAGCCTCCTTCTCATGTCCTGTCTCCAGCCTCTTCTCCATGCCCAACTCTGTCCACATCTCCCACTGCATCCCCCAAGTTAGCTGCGGACCACTGCACCTGAGCATAGGCGCACAGAGCAAACCCTCCACCCACCCATCTCCTACCCCAGCTACTGTGCACCAAGTTACTGACCCGCCCCATGCTCACAAGGAGCGAACTACAAACGAGCCCCAGCGTGCAGAGGCGGAGCAGCAGCAAGGCATCCCTGCTCCAGCGCAGGAAGTGAGCTGACTGACCCCGCCCCCTGCAACCGTGCGGGATACTGCAGAGACCTGGCTCCCGGTGGCACCCGCTGCAGACCCCGCTCCTTTCCTGCAGGGTACACCCAAAGCGCATGGGAGGGAGGACACTCGTTTGTGCGCCCCGGGGCTCCAAGTGCCGGGAAAAACTTAGAGCCCATCCCACCTCTCGCGGAGGGGACCTGAAGCGAATTCAACTCAACTGCAAGTGGCCCAAGACCTGCCTCTACACGCGCGCGGACGCGCGCGCACACACCCTTTCTCACACACGCCGTGTGCATGCAGAATTCCAGAGAGGAGGCGCGTCCGCCAGTGGGCCGGCGCGTGGGAGCTGGCAAAGAACGTGCGTGGGGGAAAGGGTAGGCACCCAAGAAGCTCTCCGACCGACGTGAACTGTACAGCCCCTCCCCAGGCTTTCCACTTCACGTCCTGTTAACCAAGTCTTAGGTGCACGTGGCAGTGGGCTCACAGGCACGCTCACAGGCACACACGCATTTCTGCGCACATTCGCAGGCTTAAGTAGTGCTCACGGCCACCTGAAGTCCACACATGTGCTCAGGCGGTGCACACACATGTACCGCGCCAGGTGCACTGCCGCCTGTGCCTGCAAATACCAGCACAGTCGTGCACGCGTGCACAGGCACGCGCCCCTCAGGTGCAGCGCTGCCAAAGCCAGGGGAAGTTGGGGTGAACTCGCACGAGCCTCGGCACTCTGTTAGTGAGCACTGCGGAGCCGCAGCGCCCCCTGGTGCTCTTCTCGTGCCTTGCTACCGATGCTCCCTCTCCCGCTTTCTCTCTCCCTCTCCCTAGATCCTTCTCCCGCTCTGCCTTGGGTCGAGTCTTCCTCCTACCCAGCCCGTGGAGCCCAGGTCTCCCGCTGGGATGTACCTGTAGCCGGAGAAGGTCGAAGATGCAGTGGGGCGCGCTGCACGCACGAGCATCTCGTCCGCCCCGCGGCTCCCCGGCCGCCTCAGCAGCCGCCGGGTTTAGCGGGTTCCCGCATGCTGCGGCCCCCGCACGCTCCCCTGGCTGTCCCGCGCTGTCCGCATCGCCCCCACGGGGGGCGGCTATCCCAGCCGGAGGCTCTGCAGCAGGGCTCTATGGGAGCGAAGAAGAGACAGAGAGGCAGGGTCAGCCCATGGGCCAGAGGTGCCCGATTGGGGGGTGGGCAGTCTGCAGTCTGCAATGCTCACAGCCCCTCTGTGCGCACAGGGGACTCAACGGGAGATGGGAGCTGAAGCTCCGTGCCTGAGATGCCCCCAGTGCGGACCCTGTAGCTGATATGGAGAGCTCTGCTCCAGGGCGCACAGGAAAACCGGAGCCCCACGTTGGCCACCCACGAGAAGCTAACTGGGCAC
>KE801930.1:58422-81156 GCA_000465285.1 Eidolon helvum | reverse complement strand
GAGCGTTTGATTGAGGCATTTCTCTCTCAATCAGTCTCTAACATGAAAACTTTATTGCTTTTCTTTTCTTTCCCAGTAAAATCATGTAGGTAGGCCTGCTCTGGGTGCCTCTCCCTTTCTGTTTCCCACAAAATCATGTAGGTGGCACGTCATTGGCATCTCCTACCCTTTTCCTTTGGTTGCTTTACATCTAAGATTTTCTAAACTCTCCTCTTTTAACATGACTTCGCTCTTTTCAAGAAATAGACTAGCAACTCCCCCAATTTTCAAGTTGGCTGCCTCCTTTTTCTTGTAAAATCAAAGCCACACACTCCACATGATTTCTCACAAGCAACAAGGGACTGATGTTTAACACAAAGATAACTAAAGGGACACAGATTTAGCACAGCATCATCCCCCCTCTCGTAGGTGGCCCCATCACTGATGTCAGGGGGAGGTGGGTGTGTAGCCCTCTTTCAAGAAACTGCCACTTTCTATAGTGACTTCACTGTCAGTGAGCTTGGATCCAAAAACAAAAACAATATTTCCTCCCCCTCCACCTATATATTCACCAACCCCACCATCTGCAATCATCAGGCCTATTATTTGTAAATGTAAACTTTCAGAACAAGTTTGGAAACATTTGCATATTAAAAAACAAAATCAGGAATGTATCTGACAACTGTCTGTCAAAGCTACTACATCTTAGGAACATTATTTAGATACTGGCTTTCTTGAGATTACCCAATCATTTCAGAGTCAAAAACTATATCAACTAGGGGAACAAATTAATTGTAAAAAAAAAAAAAATGTAATTTCCAAAATTTTTTTACTATGTAAGGAAAAAGAAAAAGTAAGGGAGAGATGAAAGGAGAAAAGATATTTTTGTTCTCACTTTTACTTATACAGATTTCTCATATCCTTTTAAAAAAAAAAAAACAAAAATAAAACAAGGAAAAATTTAAACACTAGATTTCTTTCTATTTCTCTTTTCTTAAATAGCCTCTTGACATTCAGGAACTTGGCTGGCACTAATTCACAGTCATTGGACACTGGCTAGTTACTCACAGGGAGGCTATATTGTTCTCCTGTTGGACACGAGCAAGCTCACAGAACACCAACCTCACACATGTTCACTCCGTGACAATGCTGAATGAGACAAGGTCATTTCATAATTCTGTGTAAAACATAAAATACCAAACATCCCCTCTCTTAAGTGACCACCGTTTCTTTCCTAAGTACAGCTGTTATGCTTCACTCTAGTCTGCCCTCCTTGTAGGCAAGATTTGTCAATATGCAGAACCACAGAGTTGCTCTCACTTCTAGACAACACCTGATACAGAGCAAACCTCTGCTCTCTGACACTCTCTTACTGAGCTGTCCTATGGTTCACCCTGGTTTGCCTTCTCCCTTGCAGTAATGGGTAATCACTGAACTTTTAAAACTATAGGTGTGTTCCTAGTGGTCTTTAGCCAGAGGGGATTAACAGGTATTAAACTCTTTTTGCACATGTAGAAAATGATACTCAGAGAGGTTCTGAAAAATTCCAGTAGCAGCAGGATGAGAAAACAGATCTTTCTCAAATCTGTCAGGACTATGAAATGTATGTACTAACATCCACTGCTTCTGTTGAATACCTCTATAGCACCCTTTTCATGCCCCAATGGCAGCACCTGAAAATGCTCCATTATTAGTTTATTCCTTTGGGTTAAAGAAATGACCATTGTATTAAAGTAACATAACCACTGATTCCATTTTTACCCAAATTAACTTATTAGATCACTTCTTTTCTAGTCTTGTTGAAAAGTCAATGCAAGATGTATGTTGTATAGGGAGGGGTATACATTCCCCAAGCTTGGCGGGTTGCCACAGAGGACAGGCCTTGAGGAGTCGCCATGATAGGAAGCTCCATGAAGCCAAGGTCTGGGCAGCACAAGTTGTCTTAAAGACAGGGGTACTTACTACATGTGAAAGTGAAAAAGCACTACAAAGAAAATTTTAAAACTTGCCATCCTTTCTCTTAGGGTCAACTTTGTATATTTCTTTATAAATTAGGAGAGAACGGTAGGCTGGGAGTTCATAAACCTGGCTTCTAATTCTACCTATAATATCTACTTGATACTTTTTTGACATGATGCTACATTGTCTAAACTCAGTAAAATCAGTAGATTGAGTTCTCACATCCACTCATCTCAAAGGCTCCTTAAAAATCTCTGGTTATATAAAAGTGATCTTTAAACCATTACATGCTATTTCTAATATCATTCTTATGCCCTCATTTGTTGCTTAATCAACATTTATTGAGCAGCTAACTGTGCTTATATTTGTGCTAAGTTCTGGGAAAATAAAGAATATGGTCTTCATTCTATAGCAGTGGATACACAGAATCCTACTTCTAAGTTTATCTACTTGTAAGCTTTGAGTATTCATCACATAAGCATATTTTGTATAATTGCTGTTGAAAGAACAGAATGTCAAAAGTTTCCAAGACATGTGTTCACATCTATTCACCTGACCTGAGTTTTAGAAAACATGTTTGAGTTGAAGAACAACAGCAATTAATTTCTTTTAAGCTCTAAGAGCCCAGAATAAAGCTCCCACCCACAGAAGCTGCTCAATTATATACAAATAACTGACTGAGTTAAGATATCATGGTTGCATATGTGGTAACACAAATACAAAGAAAGAGAATCAAAATCTAGTTTGCTGACAGGAGTAAAGTAGCCAGATTTTCTAATGTTATGAATTTGCAATAGCTAATAATTAGGACACATAAGCTTCACATAACGTCAGCGGGGAACACAACAAAAGAACGCAACTCACAAGATGCTGCTTTTCTGAACTTTCAGTGAAATACTTTCTGTCCTTATACAGGTACTTGAAATTTCCAGTTAGGAATTAAAATTAAGAAGAATGTTTATTCACTAGGACTCTGGGAATCCTTCTTTGGAAATATGTAAGGAAGTACAGGCAAATTAGGTTAGGTACTATGATATTTCTCTATTTTTTCAATTTTGAAGTTGTCTCTTTTCTACTTTAAAAAGATAATCAAGAAAAATATTTTACACATGATCTCTCTTCTACATGTCTTGCTCTGTTCACATCCTCATCCCAGCCAACATACACTTTTTTTCCCCTAGTTTAAAATGACTACCATAACTGTTATGACAATTTCCTTACAGGTTATATTAATATTATGCAGGGTCACAAACTTCCCCATTAGCTACAATTCAATGCTTCCACCACCAAACGTTTCTTTAAAAAAAAATTATTTTTATTTTTTAGATAGAACACAAATGAGTCAATTAAAGGAAAGTGGGCAGAATCTGGCTACTGTCACTGGCCTGGAACTGAGAGGGAAAGGAAAGGTCAGTTCTCTTAAGGACTGATTTTTCTGTTTCCCTTAGGTTTCCTCTGTTCCTACTTATCACTCTTCATAGCTGTCAGCCTTGGGCCAGGAAGACAGTAAAGCATAGGAATCATCAACAAGTAAAATCTACTAAAGAGCAGCAGAGATGAGGCTGTTTGGGGAACTTATTTGATGTTTCCATGAGTCTCTGAATCTTCAAAGAAGTATACCAAAGCAGTGAGTGGGATTTTTACCTCCACCTGATTAAATGGATAAGTCACAGACCCAAGATTTGATGGGAATGAAATACCAAAGTCAAGTCAATTTGAAGTTAACTTTAAATACTCTCTTCCACATGCTTCACTGGTCAAGCCATGTATAGAGTATACACATTTTTTCTTTTGCTTGAGAGATAGAGGGTAGCGAGAATATGTGTGTAAGCTGACAGCCTGCAGGAAAGGATTAGCAAAATAATAAGTGTTCTAGAAACCTAAAGAAAACTTTTATTTTCAAGTATTTGAAACATTGTCGTGTGTAACGGAAGTCAATTTTTATTACATATTTTATCCAGAGGTAAGATTTGGACTAAAGAACAGAAGTTACAGGAGGCAGGACTTAGTTCAAATTTTAATTTACAAGCTAGAATTTTCCAATAATAAATTTAGCTGTCTACCAAGGTGTTAAATTTTCCCTGAGGTTTTCAAACAGAGATTGAAAGATCATTTTGAGAGGAGAATCAAGGAACTTCCTTAAGTTTGCAGGAGGCTGCATTAACTATACAGTCCTACTCTGATTTTTCTTAATCTTTTACTCTTTCCTTTGCTTTCAGTGTTGGCATACATGGAACTATCTCACACTAGGTGTTACCATTCTGAATTTCTGGCTTAAAGCAATGAACAAGAGAAATTTGTTAAGGGAATATCACAGATTCTGTAGGGATAATTTCAAATTTTATCGATAGTTACTGTGGAAAGTGGCGAAGTTGAATTCATATCCTTGCAAAACCTCTTTTTGTTCAATATGAGAGTATAGGTTTCAGTGAAAAAGTAAGGAGGTATTGTTAAAGAAAATAACTCCTTCCTGGGGCATATATACCCATTCTCATTTTCTGCACTATTTTTGATTCTTCCAGTTTACATGTGCATTTTGATGAATAACCACAATGAAAAATTTGCCTGATTTATTGACCAATATCCAATAATACATGCTTTCTTAAGAAATGAAATCAGATTACAAAAATGTTTCTAAAGTTTAATGAATGAGTAGCATCTCTCTTCTCTAAAAGACTGAAGAAGAATGAGCTCATTTCTTAGGTATGACCTCCATCAAATATATATGACCTGCATCATATATATTTTTTAAGGAATTCAAGCCATTTGTCTCTAGATGGCAATATTTTTCCTGTTTCCTCAAACATCACTGATTTAATATGCTTATTAAATAAGATGTCTATTTTACAATTCGGGTTTTTAAAACAAGGAGACTGAATTTTAATTGGATTAAGAGATTTTGCAAGTAAGTTGGCTGAGTAATATTGATTCAACCCCCCTTCCTTTTCAGCAGTTATTCCTAAATATACTTTTAATTTTTCAAACAAATACTACTTCTGTTACTAAAAAAAATATTTATTATGATTAATAGCCTAAATCTAATCTGACTGTGTAGGAAGAATAATAATCAGGTACAGAAAAGTGTAGAATGTGTGTCACTGTTACTACAAAAGCCAGCTGTGATAGCATTTCTGATTTAATCTTTATTTTGGCATTTTCCTCTGTCCTTCCTCGATTTCAAGCAACCCATGCACCTTACAATGACTGCATTCATAAATAATAAACAGAAGGGGCAATGTTTAGATATAAAAAAATATTATTTGCAACTGAAAATTCATGTTTAAATATATTTTTGACAATGTTTTCTTTATTATTTAAGGTTAGCAGACATACTGAAATAAATGTGGCAGTAAAAATCAGTGATATGTACTATAGAGTGTGATGTTTTGGCATTTCTGGACTTTATCTAAAATATCAGTATAAAGAATTTTTTTGGAAGTAGAAAATTTAAGATAATTTGTCATAAAGATCAATGTGACATGTACCTATTCAGAAGTGTGAAAAGATGAAGAGGCCAGTAATATTGATTGAGCATCTACCCGTGCCAGACTCTTAGCAGAGACTATTTCAGGGAATATTCCCAATAATCCCCCGAGGTAAATTTTAGTATCTCTGTTCATTTGGTGGAGGAAAATAAAGCCCTGAGAAGTTAAAATTATTGTTCAAGGCCACGTATCTGGTAACTTAAATTTGCCTTTGACATTCAAGCACAAGACATCCCAGGTCCAAGGCCTGTGTAGAGGTTATAGAAGAACATGGCTCCTTCGGGGAGGTCCCAAACAGGCTTGGAAAAGAATTCGAGCTACTGTCATCACAGAGGTGTGCCTTAGCCCCTGTTTGAGGAACAAGACTCTAAATATTCCCACTTACCACATGGGGCTATTATGAGATAAAAGTGAGATAACAGATTGGAAGTCACTTTAAAGTTTTCTACTAGATGAGTGCATTTGCACTCCGGGTACTCATTCTGAGGAGTCTAATAGTGCTGAGCTCAACATTGCAGGAATGCATGATAAACTATATGACTGGATGGGCAGTATGTGTTTGCGTAAGTAGGAGGAGGAGAATGGTAGGAATTTTTTGAAAACCAGCAACAGCTGAAGAGGACTACTGTGAAACTACACAGGATAAAGGCAGGCTCTGCGTACCTACTTCTTCAGCCTAATCAGGTACTCACTCTGCAAACAGTCAGCGTTTAGGAGGTCCTGACACTTTTCATGGCACTTCACTCCACACTCCAAACACTTCATGCCTTGCCGGGCAATGCCCCACAGGAGCCCTTCACACTCGTAACAGTAGGTAGGTGTCGTAGCTGTCCAGACCTCAAAATTGTGTGGGGTGGTGGAAGACATGGGGTAGATCAATGCCTGCAAGGTCTTCTTGAAGACATGGATTTTCTGTGAAAAAAAGAGAAGTTGCCAATGCAAACCAAGTCAGTGGATTTGGAGAACTTCAACATTAAACAAACATTTTATCACTTTTCCCTGAAAATGCTATATTTAGAGAGTCCCTTGATTACTGACTTAAGTGATGACAGTAAACACAATAACTCTGCTCATTTATTCTTCTCGCAGTGTTCTAGGGCCCAATTCAATTATTTGAACATAAAGAACTCCCTAATCTTCCAAAGTGGACTGGGCTCTGCTATAGAGCAAGCTTCTTTCATAGCACTATAGGGCTCTAATTACTTGATAGTATCTATGTCCTGGATATACTGCAAACTCCATGAGGACAAAAATGATGAACATCTTGCTCAAAGCTACAACAATCCTCAGAGCCTAACCTAGTCTCTGGCTTGAGATAAATGTTCAGAAAACATTAATTTAAAGAAAATAAAATTTATATTAATCTAAGCTGGTTCTTGGTAAAATTGTAAAGTAAATAGAAAGTATTCTCAATGCTGACCCTAAGCCTTCAATCCTCTTTTATATCCCACCCAGGTCTCTCTCTTCTCACTCTGTACCCTTCCTGACACTTCACACCTCAGCCCCAAAACATGCTTCTTTTATAATTCCTTCTGTAGAGAACTGCTTTCATCACTTATCCCTTAGGAAGGAGCACAGTAACTAATTCAACAGAAAGCAATTGTAACAGATAAAGGTTAAATGTGGCACTCTCCCGTGGTGATTTATATCTTTAAAAGATAATTTTTAATAGCATGTGGAAAGACTTTCTAACAACAAGCCATTCATGGGGTAGAAAAATCCACCAAACAAATAGCTGGTATATCTGAGTTCTCTAGCACAGGCTCAAACACATGATATTTCAAATGGGCTTCTTTAGGCAAGAACTGTCCATGTTTCTCTTCTTAGTGCCTAAACAGTGCCTATCATTGTCCCTGGCACATAGTAGGGGTACAACATATTTTTCTTATGAAAGAAATGAACGTTCTGCCATTTAAGAGTCTTATAATCTACAGAGATTAAAGGTCTCTACACTTCACTTTTATGCTCTACCCTGCCTATCAAATCATATGATGGTAACAAACATATTCCATAGACTTCAAAATACTCAATAAATACTAAATATTAATAATGATAATGTATTTTCAATCAAGAACTGTAAGTCAATAGAAAAAGAGACTTGTTTGGATGAGTCCTTCTCTAGGCTTCTCATATCCCACTGTGCAGCAACTTCCTGAAAGACTAGCACTCTCTAAAGTTACATTTGCAGATAATTTCACACACTGCCTGATGCATACAAAATGGATATTTACATAAATCCTGTAAGAGCCTAGCTGATAAGTAATACTAGAGGGAAAGCATTTATATTTTGCATTAATCATCCTTGAAACTCATTTTAAATTATCTTCCTACAGAAATGAAATGGCCAATTTTCCATTATTTTTTCATTCCACATTTATGGTAACAGCATAGTTCCCTTTATTATTACAATTTCATCATTATATGTTTTCCCAGAATATGTTTGGTAATGGTACTGGGAGATTCCCTGCTAGGGAAGCTTTACTAAAAATTCTTCTTACTTTGAACGGCAAGATCCAAGCCTTGTCACTACATGAGGTTCTGGTCAAAACTCTTTGTGTTTCGAGGGGGTCTACAGAGTAGCAGTAGGGTCAAATACAGGAATAACTCAAGTGGGAGACCCCATATGAGGGTTTATATAGACAGAATAACTGGATCCACTACTTTTCAAAGATAGCCTGTGCCAAGTGAATCTCTTGGGTTCATTTTATAAAAAAGATGTCTCGCAGAGAACTGTGAAGAGTTCTGTTAGATTTAGGAGCATGCATTATTTATCTTTGTTTCCCACATTATTTATCTTTGTTTCCCCTTTGGTGCCTAGCAAAGTGGGTATCTTCAATGTCATTAGCATGAATTGAATACTTTTTGGCATAACAAATTTTTCGTGAGAGTTTCCTATTCTAGCTGGGTTGAGGGTGTGGTGTGTGTGTGTGGCATTTAGTA
This sequence comes from Eidolon helvum, assembly GCA_000465285.1. Taxonomy (NCBI): domain Eukaryota; kingdom Metazoa; phylum Chordata; class Mammalia; order Chiroptera; family Pteropodidae; genus Eidolon; species Eidolon helvum. Next base: position 72,793 of record KE801930.1, on the reverse strand, counting down.
GAGCATTTTTGGTTTAGCTAAAAAAAATGAAGGAATTTCATTATATTTGCAATCAGATAAGGTGATTTGTTGTTTGTCTAAGAATAAAAATAATAATTTTAACTCAGTGAAAGATGGTGGAAATGAACACAGAAAAGAAACACAAATTAACTTAGAAAGGAGGGTTGAGCAAGGGGTTATTTGTAAACATGAATTTATATTTTAAGATTAAGTATCTAATCCCCTATGTCTGCTTTTGTTTTTTAAATTGAATACATTTATTTTTGGTCCTCTAAATCTGTAGGTTATACTAGAAGTAATACATATAAGGAACACTTGCTAAAAAATTAAACATGCTAGAAGAAAACAAATAATCAAGTTCTAAATAGACAGTCAAGAAGATTTTCATTTCATGAAAAGAGAAAGTAAAGCTAATTAAAAAAAATAAGAAACATGGAAAATTTACTAGACAATGCGATGACAATCAGCTGAATGGGGCATTAAAAAAATGCCAACACTTAAGAGCTATGGAAGTTAGAAGAAAACACTGGATAATTTGTTAGAGGGTATATATCCACAGTCTCAGGGAAATGAAAATGAATCTTTCACATTCTTGATTTTTGGGAATATGGGCATCTTGAAAATTAAAATAAATGGCATATGAAACATTTCTTAGTCCAGCAAAGCATAAGATGGAATGATGGTCAGTTTAGAAATTCATTAAATGGATAGCTAGGAAATAAGGTAAAAATACATCTCATAAAAGGGGTTTCTTATCTATCAGGGGAATATTGCATCTTGGGGGAAAGTAGATGCTTTCTTAGCAGCAAAATAAAACTATATCAAGATTCTAGAAAGGACAGAGAGTTTGGGATTTTGTGGAATAAGATAAAACGATAGGGTAAGAGGCACTGAATGAAAGCGAGGCGAAGAAAACAAGAGGAAACACTAAAATCAGCCATGGATTCCGGGAAATGGATGTCTGTCACTCACCATTAGTAGTTGGATTAAAGGGGAAGAGTAAGATTGTCTTTTTAATGTAGCATTTAAAGCGGGCAGAAAGATAAGTAGGTACAGCAATGGTATCCTAGCTGAAGTGAATGGGTCTCTGGCCAAGGCAAACCAAACATATGGAGAGGGGGATCCCAAGAACAGGCAGAGCTCTAATTACTGGGACTGAAGCACAAAGTAGAATCAGCAATTTAAGAGACTTGCTGCTAATCTATTTTAAATGTTTCTAAACTTTTCAAATCTTCTACAATAAACACCGTTTTCTAAAATGTATTTTCTGATTGTAATAAAATGCATGCACATTGTAAAAATAATTTATAAAATAAAAAGGTACAAAATTGAAAAGGTAAAATGTTTTCAATTTTTCAATAATTAAGTTAGGAATGAACTAATTCATGCTCTTCCAGTACGTTTTTTTTTTCCCCCTATTTATAGACATGATGAAAGACTTTTGCAATAGGAAAGAACCAGTAAAGGTTATTTTTGCATTAGTGAAGTGATTCCAGAAAATGAGGCAATTTTTATTGTGTATAGACACTGTTTTAATCTGTAGAAATGAGGGTAAGGGAGTGCTTTGATTCTGATAAGCCTTTGTACCCAAGTACAACCTATAGACTTCAAAGAGGAGGATGCTCATGGTTTAGACAAATATTTCGTTAAAAACTCTTGCTCCAAGAAACTGGAATTTAAGGTGAGTTGCCCTAATATATCACTCTTTGAACAATTAGGACATGGAAAGGAAACAAATTGCCTTTTCTATATGAGAAAATTAAAACGAGCCTGAGAAATAAAACAATCAGGCTTCCTGCCAAGGGCAGTGACTAGTGTTTTTAGACCATCAATATTCCAATCTACCAACTGTTAATACTTAGAACAGGAACAAAACTTATCTGCCTCTATTTGCCATATATCTTTTCCCCTTTTCCTCTACTATGTTAACCAGTGACTTTACTAATGAAGTTCTATTTTCCTCTTTATCCTGTGGTTTTCCCTCATCGAGTTAATGAAAACCATTCCTTTCCTATTCTTAAAAAAAAATCACATTTTGATAATTGCTAGAAAAAAAATGTTTTTGAAGCATTTTTTGTGTACTTGATGTTTAGAAATAAAATTTGTTATAAATATGAAGACAGAACAACAGTAGGATAAGTTCCTGAATATAAAGACAGACATAATTTCAGGATTAATTTATCCATCAGAATAATCATCACATAAAATTGACTAAAGAAGCTAAAATTACTCAAGTAAATTTTTTTTTGGTTACAGAAAATACGGAGACTAAAAGTTATGTGTCTATCCATGGAAGATTATAAGTAATTTTTTTACTTGTATTGTTCTATAACAGATGTTAATTATCATTGACCTAAGAAATTGGAGGGGTGAGTCCAAATAGAAAGAGCGAGAACAATGTCAAAGTGGATGATTTAATAATTCAAGGAGAGTGCAATATAGGATATGCACTCTATTATGACAGAACATGATCTGAAAATGAATTAAGATAGATTTGTCATGTACTATAAGTATCAGTTTTTCTCCAACTGAAACTTTCAATGAAAATGTATATATAAATCTGCTATCTCATTTGATTCTCCCAACGATGTTCTAGAAATATTAGTATATTCATTTTACAAACCAGTCTGGCAATATGGAGGACTAAGTTAATATAACCTACTAGAGAAGTGTTGGAAAATATTTTAATATGTAAAAGAATATTTAAAAAAAGCCAAAGACTGTGCCCTTGAAGAAGGGCCAATAGTAATACTTGTAAACAAGTTCATCTTTACACTTGGTGTCGTTATTGCTGGTTTCTATGTCAGTACTCCCTGGAATCTGACCCTCCGTTGCAACAGGGAGACAACAGGGAGGCACTGAACTTAGCATGTACTCTGAATACCTCAATGCAAGTCCCTGTCCCACTTCCCTGATTGCCATGTGCTCTGCCTCGTAAGACATTGTTTTTATTCTCAAAAATAGTATTATTACTTTCATTTTAAGGGTGAGGTGAACAAGTCTCAGGGAGTCAAAGAGTACTGATAACAAGTTCTCAAAGGAAGTAAGAAGTGCAGCCGAGATGCTAATATCACTTTAACACCTGTTCATGTGTCTGGATAGGGTTCCTGTTTCTGAGTAAGAGTCCAGAGAACCTTGGTGTAGGTAAGCCTACAACTCCTGGATTGAACCCCAAGAACCAGACAGGTGTTCTGATCTGCTTCCTCCCACATTCTCTCTCCAGTGTCATGCTAGGAACAGGGCCCAGGTCTGATCCCTGATTACTCCCATACCTAGTGTTCGTCAGTCCCTATCATCAGTCCTGAATCCTATTATTGGAAGAAGGAACCACACTCTGCTAGATAAACCAGCCTTTACTGAGAAATGACAAACCCTGGAAGCATGCCATGAGACTAGCCTCCTAAACATGGTCATCAACCTAGATAGAAAAAAACAGAGTTGTAGCATCTCTTTTGGGCTTGGTGAGTTGGATTCTCCACTTGAGTTTCCCATAACCCTCATCTGAGCCTCTCTTAAATACTCTGCCTGCTAGAAGCTTCTGTTATAACCTGTAGCAACAGTGGGTACCAAATGTAGTATCAGCTCCCCTCACACTATATTAAAGCCTTATAACAGCAGCGATTTTTAGCTGAGTTGTTCATTGCCTTTATTCCAGAATCCGAAACAATGCTTAACACATAGTATTCAATTAATATTTGTTTAATTATTGAATGAATCTACTTTGTCCCACTGTTGGGTCCATACCTAGAAAACTATCACTCTGAAATTTGGGCAATATAGTGCTAGGCAGACTATGATTGTGGTGTATGGATATCAGATTGGTATTCTTTCTTGTGTTATATTAAGCCAGATGGAAATGTTCAGAGACCATAGTCCTTAGGGACTCATTAAACTGAGATTCCCAATCAGCTCCAATAGCTCCTCGTGGGTGAGTTGGAATTGGTGGTGGAGAAGGCACCCCACAGTGCTTCTCTCACTGCCAACAGAGCGCCGCCGACCCGCTGTCATCTTGCATAAGACTTTAGAGCCCATTTCTTCTTTGGAAGAGATGGCTGAGCTTTTTACAATACATCTCTTTAATTACAACAGAAGTGCTATAATTTGGTATTTTCTACATGGCCAAGATGATTTCCTTTATGTAAAGGCAAATATTTCATGCTCTCACATAGGAAGACTTTTAGCACCGAGAAATGGGAATTATTCACTTCAGCATTCATGTTAGTTGCCCATGTAACCACTTAATGTGACAGCTTGTCAAGACTGACATTTAATATGCTTGTTGTACAAAAGTCACATTTCATTTACTTTTTGAGACATGGGCCCCAGGGAAATGGGCTTTTGGAATTGGAGAGGGAGCTGATGGATACTATTTATCCACCTAACACCCATGCAGAAAAATCTGAGACCTTCTGAACTAAAGAAGTAAAATGATATTAAGTTGATGAAAAGTAGATCAATAGTTAATTTAACCATAAAGTGAGGGTACGCTCCCTGTCAGAGCCTCAGAAAAATATAGTAACATTCCTTTAATTTTTACTGCATAACAATGAGTATTTGTGCTTGAGACCAATTACCATACTTTAAAATATAAGAAAGGAATAGTGTAGGAATCTATTAATAGATATTCTTGACCTTGATTCTTTCCTCAAAAGCAAGACTAGATACTTAAAGATTCAGCAAGCAATATGGGGCTTTCTCATACATACACTAAAGAATAGTTTACTTTATCTTGAATCCAAACTATGTTCAAAACATTATATGTCATCTTATGACCCTGGGAAAGTAGTTACATTGTTTTAATCCTGTGTACAATTAAAAATGTTTTAACTTGCTGTAACACCCAGATATTCAAATGAATATGTAGTATATTGGGACCAAGGGTGCTGATAAAGACCTAGAAAATGTTGGCTTTTGGAAGATGACAATGACAGAAAGAAGAGAATGAGAAATATAAATGTACATAATGGTGTTTAAATGTCAAGTGTACAGAAACTGACAAGTAATATTTTTAGCAAAAATTTTATTCTATAAGAATGACAAAGTCACTAAAATTGAAAGGAGTATATTAATTTCCAGAACAAAGGACATAGATTAATCATCTTGAGTGAAATACCCAGCAGAGTGTCCCCAGAGAATGGAGTTACATGGCACAACATTCACTGCACGTTAGAATTGCTTGGGAGTTTTAAAAACCCCTTCTACTTAGCCTACACTTGAAGCCACTTAAGTCAGAATCAATGAGAAGGAGACCCAGGCATGGGTATGTTTTAAAGCTCCCCTAGGTGATTCTGATGAGCTAAATTAAGAATCCCTGACCTAGATATTTGTAGCCTGTTTGTAACTTCCAATTGGTTCTTTCATTCAGCAAGAATTTACAAAGCTTTTACCTCATGACAGATGGTGTACTAAGCAATAGAAATGAAAATACTTAATAATATTTAACAAAACAACAAACAGAATATAATGCTACCCTCAGGGATGTCAGTCTAAAAAGAAAGGTTTATGCAAAATAATAAAATTTGTTATAATAACAGAAATAATAACAGTAGCTTGTGTTTATTGTTTACTATACCCTAGGTTATACTGGGTGTTAAACATGTAAACACACCCTTAATCCTATTATTACCTCACTATACAGATGAGAGAACTCAGGTTTAGAGAAGTTATATAACTTGCTAGATACGACAATGACAATTTAGCGATACAGATGTGTCTCAACCCAAGCAGCCCTCAGTCTTAACAATAGTACACTGTGGGGGTTGTGATTAAATGCTAGAAAACCCAGAGGAGAAAAATAATTCAGCTAGAAGGGGAGAAAAATGTTTAGGGAAACCCTCATAAAGGAGGCAAAATTTCAACTATTTAAAAATTTAGCAGGATTCTTTTCGGGGGGTAAGGGGGAGAATAAATCTAAACTGTGTTAAGAGGAATAGTATTTCTAAAGATGGGAAAGTGCATGTATATTTAAGCAGCAGAGGATAATTTGAGGCCCAGAGAAAATTTGTTTAGGGTCAGACTCCTCCCATGCTCCGTTATTCCTGGAATATTGGAAGGAACATTACAAATGAGTGGATCAAGCAGAATGATTTTCCCAATGGACTACAATGGATACGTAGTTAGTCACTGACTCTTTACTTACAAGTTCCTCGTTGTTTAGTGATGTCCTAATCACCATAGCCAGGGACAGTCCAGATTTCCGGGCAGCCAGGGTCTAAAATAAACAGAATGATAAGTTATTGCTACAAGAAGTGTATGCTCAGCAGAATGTGAAAATGTAAGAATAAAGACTACCATTGCTCATGTTTTAGACAATAGGGAGACCTGCTATTTTCAGTAGTCAGCCAGTTCATCCAGAATGTGGAATCATAGAACATTAAAGCTGAAAGAGGCCCTTTAGATCATCAAACTCAACCCCTACATTTTACAGATGAGAAAACCAAGGTCCATCAAGATAGGGTGACCAGCCTGTGGTTTCCAGGCTAGAAGACACTTCCAGAATTTTTTTCCCCAAGATGGTCATGATCACATTTCTTAATGAAACTTATCCATTGGTACAAAAACAGTTGATGTGTGTGATAGTCCTGAATCACAATTGGCGCTAGATGGTTTTGAGTTGTTCCCAGTTCTCTGGAATAATCTTCCATATCTAGACAGTACATTTTCTTCCAAGGACCGATTTTATCAATTGAGAATCATTACACCCACATTTTTTTCTTCACTCAATGCTGATAACTTAGGCTATTTTAGATAAGTCCCTTTAGATTTTCCTGTAAAATAGAACCATTATATGGCTGCTATCCAAAATATATGCAATATAACAAACCTGACAGTGTTACTGAGAACTTTGGAAATCAGAAATTCTATATGGGAAATTCAACTCTGCTCTCCCATTAGGAGCAAAGGGAAATCATAGTGGAATAATGCATCTGGTCATAAATATACCTCCTCGTAGCTTCAAAGCCATGCAGCCAGATAATGTTTAGCATAATCCTAAGTGGGAAGTCACTCTTCACTCATCTCCACCCTACCATGTAAACCTAGAGAAGGCTTACCTACAAGGATTCACCCAAGATCATCTTCCATCTGACAACTACTGTCCCTAAAATTATGTTTTAATCCTATTTTAGTTTCTATTTGCACTTGTTTATATAACTTCGTTTTTCTTTCATAATTTAACTAGATTTTAAATTCTTGGGGAACCCAAACTTATTATTCTCGTTCATCTCTGTGTTTTTATCTCCCTATCTCTCCCTCCTTTATCCCATGAATAAGTACAGGGTACATTTGAGAAGATTGGCAAATATTAGTTAAATAGAAAATCACTTACCATGGCCTGAAGATTCCAAGTGTCAGATAAAACAAAGTGTAAATAGACATAAGGTGAGAAAAGAGTATAATGATGTTAAATAAGTCTAACACTTTAAAAATAATGTCTATAATATAATGGCAGGAGTATGAGCTAATTAAACAGACATTTAATGCTTTCCAGTATAAGATATTTTCAGGCAAGATTTTATCTTTCTTAATTTAAAACTAAAGTGATGGCTTTCCGATGAAGCTTTTTCACAGTGTAATTAAAAACTACTGCTACCAAAAAATTTTGGTTTCTCTGGGGAAAAATATATTCTCATATCATAGACAATTAAGAATATATTTCCAAAAAACTGTGAAGACATTTTGGGTGGCTGAAAACCTTCTTTTTCATGCTGATGGACTATGTGTTTTTATAACCTAATATAGACCATTATTAATTCTTTGAATCTCTAGATGCTCCCCAGTGTATTTTGTTATAAGAGAGTTTGAGTTATTCAGAGTTGTGTTTAGGGCTAATAAAGGTTATAATGACCTGGGAGCCATGTCTTTCTTTAAAAAGATGTACACCTAGACTTGATCTTAACATAATAAAAAATTCATTAATATTATCTGCTTGCTTTATAATGTGTTAAAGTCTGCTGGGTTAAGGTGAAAATAGTTCAAATAAAGCTTTAAACTGCAAATTAAATTTGTAGTCATTCACAACACCATGCACATCAAAGTTCAATTGCAGCAGCTCACTTGGCATGCTGTGTAACTTCCTTTGCTAAATTATAGGGTCATTTTAACTCCTTTTGTAATTTCAACTAATATCGAAAGCTGTCAAAAGGTTCGAGTTATTTTCTCCATCTAATAGATTTTAAAGAAATAATAAACATAACACTTGGTAGAATCTGGTTTCTTATATGTTCTATTCTATGAAATACTTATATGCCAGGTAGTTAATGAGAAGAATAACATGACCTCTAATAAAGACAAAGACAACACATGCAAATCAAAGAGAATTTAACAGGAATGACTTACCACATCTCGTACGATAGGCAAAGTTTTTTTCCTGCGGAGATCTGGCATACTGTCAATACCATACAGTCCCCACCCAGCCCTGAAAGAGGAAAAAAAAAAAAAAAAGGATTGAGGTCAATGGGTAACTGATTTCCTAGAAAAAATTCAACTATTCATAGTGAAAGGCTGTGAAAGAGATTAAATGGAGACCATGATTTTCAACCGCTTCACAAAGTAGCAGAGATTCAAGACTCTAGGACCTTGCCCAGTGTGGAAAGACTCTAGCTGCCACACTTAATGATCACTTCTTGAACAGTTCCAAACATTAAAACTTTAAAATATACATGGCCTGATTTGACACACAGTTTTACTGTCAGTATCTTGGAGAGAATAATCAAGATTGTTAGGTATATGGAACTTTGTACCAAACCATTCTGGTACAAATTTGGTCTGCCTGCAATGGTAAAGAAATTATTTTTATTATAAAAGTACCATTTTTTATGTATGTTGCATCTTCACAAGTTAAACTCCAAAGTGGCATTTTAACGATCCATAGACACATTTAAAATGTTAGTGATTACTGTGATATAAGTATTTCAACTTATCTCAATTTACCCACAGATAAATGCACAAGATTAAAGTAATTTGTTATACAAGGATGTTCACTGTAATATTTTTTTATAATAGCGACAAAAGCTAGATAACCTAAATATTCAGCAATAGCAGATTGATTAAATGAGTATATTATATAATACAATGAGAAGAATGCAATAATTAAAGAGGGTGAGGCCAATGTACATGTGTATATATGAAAAAAATACTCATAGTATAAATGAAAAAAACAAGTTTGCATGTTAGTAAGTTTACTATGACCCCATACATGTGTGTGTTTATACAGGCATAGAAAATGTCTAGAAAGATATTCATCAAACTGATAATCAGAGCTACCTTTGTGGAGTGAAATTAGGTGAGAGAAAACGAGAAGACTCTTACTGTGTTATAAATTTGATAATGTTCAATGTTTTTATAATAACCTGTCATTTTTGTAAAGTATACTAAAATTTATGGTTATTTAAGTGAGTTTAATACATTGTATTTATTGCATTTTTATAGTCTTTTCATATAACCAAAAGGTGTTAAAATCACAGATGATAGCTTCTCTTCATGGTCACCTAAACTACAAAACTCTTGCTAACCTCTAGATTAGAGTCAGCCTTTTCACCAGTAACAACACAATTCATAAATCTGGGTATTAGTTGGGTAGCTCTGCCATTGGAACAAGCTACAGCAACATTTTATAGTCCAGTTTTCCACTGATATAGAGATGCCCCCTCCCACTTTTTTTCTGGCTGCTTAGCTTAATAAAAGGAAATCTTGGTCTGACGAATCTTTTGTCTTAGTTGCCATAGTCTTAATACTTCCAGTTGTATCAATTATTAGCTTGGTGATCTCAAACAATTCACTAAATGCACCATACAACTCATGAAAATATAATAAAAGAAAAATATTAATAAAGATAAAATGGTAATAGTTATAACCTATATATTTGAAAATGAGGATCAAATGCAGTAATGCGAAATATTAAAACCATTACAGTTGAGTGAGGATGTCAATGATGAACAAATTATGCTTAATGTCATGTACTCCAACTAAATGTTTAGATCACAGAATACAGGGAAAAAAAATAATTGTGGGGCAGAGATCAAGAAAGAAGAAACAAGAAAGGAGAAAAGCTAGGAGGGAAGACTGTGTGTGTGTGGTGGAGGCAGATGACATTTAAGTTCCTGTCCACACTGATGGTATGAGAAAGGAGTTAGTACAGTTTCTATCTGCCCAGAATAATACTAATTGACATTCTCTAGGCCAAGGGCTGTGATGGTCATGTGATAAAGGTAAAGCATTGGAGTCACAAAAAAGAATCATTGTCGGCATGCTCTTATGAACTGCAGGAAACTGCAGAGTGAAGGGGGAAAAGAGTAATGAACTTTTATTTTGTCTTCTCAACATTCATCTTCAGAAAGTGAACCAACCACTCTGAGTGTAACTTCTTGCTTCTCACCTATCCTCTTTTCATATTTTTCTCCTCTCCCTGCCAGTTTGTACTTGACTATCTCACATCCCAAACGATAAAAATATCAGAAAAAGATTGAGTGGGTTTGTGTTCAAAGAAGGGAAAAAGGATTTTTCTGGTTTTATTTGCTCTAATCTAAGGCTCTGACTTCAAGCAGTTTCTGCTTTCTCTCTTCTGTGAACAGAATAATGGCATATAATGTGCATTAATAAATGTCTTTCCACCACATTACATGGCAATCACACTAGTTGTCTTCAAGTGTTTTGAAATGTTTTGACTACTAAATAATGTGACTTTAATAACTATGTAAAGAAACAGTCAATTGTGATAATAGCTGAGAAAGTGATTTATAAACTGCAAAGTGTTATATAAATGAGACGTGTGTTTTCTATCAATTTATTTATTTATTTTCTTTGTTTTCCCTCTTGTGGAACTTAATTCAAATTCCCAAGTGCACCTAGAATCTTGAGCAACTCAACAGACCCACAAATTCAAGAATCAGTTACACACATATTTTACTGGGCATCACATCTGACCACTATGCTTGTCTCATAAGAACAGAGATGTCCAAGGACCCAGACCAAACCTGAACATTACAGAGTAATAAGCCCAAGTTAGAAAACATGGATCCAAAATTCATCTCTGTCCCATTTGATTTTGTCATTTAATTTCACTGAACCTGTATTTTCTAATTTGTAAAACTGCAGTGCAATAAAATTGTTCTTTTAACCTTCACAGATAACCTCCAAAATGTTAATTATCATGTTCTGCTTCCTTATAATTTTACATTTTCATCATTACTGTAAGAAGTGTGTATATAAGTTCATGAACTTATCCGTCAAATAATAAACCTTTTACTGCAAATCTGAATCTTAAAAAAAAGTCTGCCCTTCTCATTAGTAGAGAAATGACTGGTAAATATGGTGAAGCTCTACACAAATATAAATTATGTGTCATTTTTATTGAAAGGCTTCCCAACCAGGAAAAATCTGGGGGAGATTAAAGAACAAAACATGGTAAAGACTGAAAATATCAGCAGATTAAAATATCACTGACCTCCTAGGCAAGAGGTCAAGTTCATGGATATCAGTTAAAATTCAGGAGAATCTAGCTAGGCTCAACATGAGAAGGGCACAGGGAGTCATCCACACAGGCAAGAGCAGATAAGTTAACTCTGAAGATGAGATCTGATTCTAGGAAAGCTGTTTAATTTCAGCCCTTTTTTGGTATAGCTGAGTAGATTAAGTTCTCCTTAAGCAGCTAAGGATAGCTAATATGTAGGTGATGCTTAGCAGGAGCCAGATAATGCTAACAATTAGTAAACCTTTACACAAATTAACCTAACTTCTCAAAAAATCCTATGAGATATAAATACAATTATTTCCCTCATTTTATAAATGAATAAATGGAATAATGAAAGCATAGAATAGCTCAGAATCATCTCCAAGGTCGTTATCTAAATCTGAGATAGTGGTGCCAAGATTTGAACCCAGTCTCTATGGCTTATCATACCCTACTATTTATATGACTGAATCATTCCATATTTACAAATAATATGAGCTGAAGCTTATATTAATCCCATTTCACTTTTAATAAAACCAAAGCTAAGCAACTCATCCAGGCCTAGAACTATATGATAGGTCTTAATTTCGACAGTAAGACTGTCTTATCTCTAACCTTATATTCTTAATAACTAATTTTTTTTGTTAGGAGGAAATAAGAGACCTGTCCCAATTGATTTAGAAATATTGAAAAATTTTTTCAACTTATGTTAAGAATAGTATAATCTTCAGGTCAGAATCCCTTTCACTGTGTAATATAGTTCCAATCCTCCTCAAAAGGCTTATTTCCAGCTATTCAGATGTACTCCTTAGGAAAATGGAAAATTTTAGACTACAGGCATTACAAATAAGAATGACAAGAGACCTACATATCTGGAAAGGCAATGATCACATAAAATTGATGATATGGCTATAATTTTGTAGGCTAAATTAAGATGTGTTCTAATTCAACTTTTGTTCTATTGCATAGTCTTAAATTTTACATGGTTTTCTTAGTTCTTTGCATTTCATTAAAAAGAATTTACTAGTTTAATAAAATCTGAATTTACTAGTTTAATATTATACATAATAGTATACTACTATATACTTTGACTCAGTTTCAGTTAACCATTTTGTTACAGAATAAACAATACAAATGATCTAAAGGGCATATATTCTATACTTTTTAAGATATCTTAGGTAGAGGATGTAAAAGCTGATTTTACTAAGTACATATTACTTTAATCTAAAGTTGATCTGATAACATACTGAATGTATATATATGGGAAAAGAATTCTGAGGCACCACTGGGAGAGGATCACATCAAAACTATCAAACAAGGTTTTCCAAAGGTAAATCTTTCTGATTACTGGAAAAAGGTGCGCTATTTCCACAAGTGGATGACTGATGGTTAATTGATATTATTCATTGAACATTTCATTTCCATTAGAAATCAGAAAATTGGTAGACTCAATTTATATCCAAAGGAGTTGTTAAATTCATTGAAGATTACAGGCCTAAGAAAACAGATCATAATGCTCCTATTTATTTCTGCGTTTCCAAGACAAATATTGGGCAGGGCTATATAACTAATCTTTTTTAGCACTGTGGAACATCAAAGCAATTTGAAAGATTAATAAATCATTCTAAATCCCTCTCCTGTAATACAGCTGTATTTTCTTTCAGACTTTTAAAAACAACTCTTTGTAGTTATTAGTTACTTAATGAAACATACAATATTCTACTTTGCTTTTTTTTGCTTAACATTATATATTTTGCATATATTTAACACAATTTTCCTAATCATTATATACTTAATTATTAACCTGATGCATAGTAGGATGTGTTATTTAGGATATTTTCTCTTCCAGTTTTACATCTCTTTTTATTTCTATTATTGTCAACATTGAATGAGTATTTGTGTCCGTGTAATTGATGACTCATTCCCCACATACCTAAAGATTTTTTAAATTCCATATTTCATCACAACTAAGACACCATCTGTTGTGAGATGCAGTTATATTGTTATAAAAAAATCAAACTAATCCTTTGATACCGTGCTTTCTTAGCAATTAGAATTTTAATTTTATAATCATTATAAAGGTCCTCTTAAACTGACTTCATATGATAAATTTCTGTTATGCATCATATTTTCTATACATAAAAAAGAAAATATGAATAAAAGTTATTCCTTAAACTTCTCATTCACTGTCAAACTTTTCAACTCAAAACTGTTGAAGTCTGGAACATTTTTCAAACTATTGTGCTTTAAGCCATCAAGAACATTGGTTATTTAGTATTATTTAAAAGAGTGTTCCCTAATTGCCTCTCTTTGTTCACAGAAGCAGACAGCTAGGCTGCAGATTTAGATGCTGGTAGGTTGTCAACCTTACCGAAAGCATCAAAGCAGACAAACAGGACTCCTATCTTATCCCAAATCATCTTATTTTCTCAACTGAAACATTAGGACTGTAATTTTCCAACTGTACCACCATCAATAACAATTAAATTACAATACTTATCCAGGACACCTTTAACTAAGTTTACAAGCATACAGACAATGAAATTCTTAAAAGTGCTGCTTGGCTATCAATTTTTAAAAGACACCATCAATTATTATGATTCATCTCAATTTGTTATAATGTATACAAATGTATGTTGTGAATTGATAAAATATGGTATTTGGGGCACCTGTCTCCCCATTAATAGTGCCCTATTCTAGGCTGTCCTATTTTAGCTAATCTCTTAAATTGTCAGCCCAGTTTTTCATTGCCAACAGTGATTTTTCTAGAACACTAAGCTAAAGATGTCATTTTCAACTTAATATCCCTTATTTGTAACAAGATCTAGAACAAACCCCTTTACATCCCAGTAAAGTACAATTGCCCCTCTAGTCTCATCTCTTCCAACTTCTCCCTCTACTTCCTTTTTCCAGTCATCTGAA
>KE801930.1:30248-58405 GCA_000465285.1 Eidolon helvum | reverse complement strand
TGAACTCCTTGTAGACATTCAGGGGCATCACACTATTGCCCATTTGTCTGTTTTTACTGTTATTCTCTCTGACCTATTTGCTGAATGGATCGGCTAACACCAACCTACCTCCCAAATGAAACTTGAATATAACTCTCATGGATCCGTAAGCTAGATATAAGTACCTCTTCCCGATCTTAAGCAACTATACTTCATAATCTCGACATCCGGGATTCTCAGTGGGAGGGGCTGGGCAGTGAGGGGAGCAGGAGAGGGAAGAATCTTGGCTGCTGCCTCCAAAGGTCAGCTACTCAGTAGCTGTGTGGATCAAAAGGTAAATGTTACAGATAGGAGGATATCATACTTTTTAGTTGAACTGAGGAAGAAAAGTGTTTTGAGAACAATTGTTCTAAATTGTCTGCCATAACTCCTATAAAACTGCATTCTGTTTGTTTACATTGTTGTCTCCACTAGAATATGTATTTAAAAAATGAGAACTAATTCTTACTTATCTCTACTTTCCTAGAGCCAACTCTGATCTGGCATGTAGCAAGGAAAAATGAAAAGTAGAGGTTTAAGTATATAAGCCTTAACAAAAGAGAGATTAGATAATAAATAAACCATAGTCCTGTTTTAAAAGCTAAGATCCTTATCTTTAAAACAAACAAACAAACAAACAAACAAACTAGAAAGAGCAAGACGGAAGCTTGAGGACCTGGAGAAAGTCAAGGACTTCTCACTAAAGTGGGTTAGTAGGTAAAAACTTAAGTCACAGGAAGAAAGCAAGAGCCTCGTTACTAGATCAGTAAATATTTTTTTATCATTATGAATCTCAGTTCTCTCATCTGGAAAGTGGAAAATTACCTTCCTTACAGTATTGTTAGCAGCACTGATTGAAATAATCTATGTAAGTAGATTATACATTATTGGTAGCAATTATTTTATTATGACCTTGTTTAGATGGGACATTTTTTTTTTAATTGACTATATGTTGACTCATAGCTGTCCTAGGGTTATTCATATTCCTCCAAACTCAAGAAGAGATTAGTAAGAGTCTTTGGCAAACATGAATTAGTAGGTAGCTATCTACTTAAAGAATTAAAGGAAGAGAAGGACAGAAAACCGAAGCTATAATTGCACCCTATGCTATTATTCTGTGTTCTATTAATTTTCTCTTCTGACTCAGCTTTGGTCTAGACTTCTTTCCTCTGCTGATCCCATTTTGGTTAGCACCTCAGCCTTGATGATGGTGCATCTTTGTTGAGCTTATTCCTTGCCTAATTCTTATCGACAATCCTGGTCTCAGTTATTTAACTTCGTGTCGGACAAGGGTCTCACAGATCCCCAAGTTAATTTTTCTTGTTAACTCTAATCTCTGAAAAACAGTACTTTTATCCTCTCAAATAATTTTTCAAGTCTCGTCACAAAACAGAAATAAAATTCAAAGCATAAAGATCTTCCCCAGTACTAATCATTCCAGACTCCCCCTCCTTCTCTCAATTACCTCCTAGATTCTCTTAACTGTGGCCATAAAGTAGGATGCTTGTCTTTATTGGAAATGGAAATGGTCCTCTAAAATACCCTTGATGGTCTTTTTAGAGAGAACTACAGTAGAGACCAACATGCCATCTCTTAATAAAACCAGTACAGCCATATATTCTCTTGCCTTGGAGTGATCACTAGTTCCTTGGTAGAACATGAGATTAAACAGTTGGCTTGAGTTTACAGTACACGATTGTGTGAAAAATATATAAAATTACATACTATGGGACAATACTGTTCACATATAAGAAAAAAATGAAACTTAAATAGGGTTTGGCATATTCATATGTTCCATCTCTTGCTCATTCTGGGCATGTATTAATAACACAGTGAACTGGCATGTTGAATTGCTCATCATTTGTATATGGTTTTCTTTCTCTGCCTTGCTTTCTCTCTTACTCTTTCTCTAGTTCATACAGTGAATGTGTATATGAAGTGATTCCAGTGAAGTAGGCAAGGAGCATGTTTGTTTTGCTGAGTGCCTGGAACACAATGGGTATCAAAACTAGTTTTTAAATGTTCTTGAATATTTCCACAAACCTGTCAGCACTTTCAAGTCAAGACACCCATTTTAGAACCAATTTTTAGAACTAAAATGTTCCCTGCAAACTTTTTATATGTCTCCTTTTTAATTATCCTTTTGTTTTGTTTTGTTTTAATGCTATCACCATTTTCCCAGTTACAGAGATTTAAAATCCTAAATAACAGCTAATCCTAGCTGTAAAACTCAAGCAACCTAAGAAATGATATATTCCAACATTCTTTTATTTTTGGAATGTGGAAACAGAGCTGCAAATAATTTAAATGCTTACCTAAAACACCCAGATTATTGCCAGCAAGCTAGAAATACTCAGGGCTCCAGCTTACCTTTGCAGTCTTTTTCTTCCTTTTCACTTTTGATATCCAAGATGTATCAAGCCTTGTCCATTTTTTCTTATAGTATCTCTCTGTTTCTCTCACTCATTTGCATATTTATTTGTATTTGAATCACCACAATTTTGTTACGGATTTTCTTATGTTATTCCTGGAATTCTTAATTCTTTTCACTGTTTTTTTTTTTATTATTATTATTTTCCTTATCTCCAGTTTAGCCCATTTTCAGTCCATCTTGAACAAAACTGTTGAATCAATCTTCTTATAGGTATGTAGCCATGAGACTAACATGATGAAAGTGATGTTTTAAGAAGACCAGTCTGGCAGTGTTATTCATGATGTATTGAAGGACAAATAAAGGAGAACGAGAGATTATCTAAAAAGATTGTTGAAGTAATCCTGGATTCTGTAATGAATTCCTTAATGAGGGTCTTGACTGAGGGGGTTTCACCACTTTCTTTTTCAACCTCTTCATTCCACTTCATGAACTCTAGTAGAATTCCCAATTTGAACTGCTATAATATTTTAAAGTATAAATGGCCCCCTTGTCAAGAAGAGCCTTTGTATTCTACTAAATTACTTTCTCCTTGGCAAGGCATTTGACTTCTTAACACTCCATAATGCTCCTTAACACTTTAAGCAGCTTTTTCTTTCAAATCCTTGTTCCTTTGAAACATGGTTTCACAAGTGCCAACTACTTCATTATTCATCTTTACATTATATTTTAAAGCTAATGCCATTTTGTTTTTAAAGAGCTAAAAGAGATGTGAAAGATTACTATCCTAGTGGTAAAGGATATTTCTAGTAACATTTCCACTGATTAAAAAAAATTCCTGGAAAAACAACCAAATGGTCCTAGGTTTTATTATAGTGAGTCGCAGAAGTGAAAATCTGAAATGCAGCTTTTAAACACTCTTTTGAAGTTTTTCTCGGTGTTAGGTTTGTGGGGACAATGTCAGGTGTCAGGGATTAACTTCTAACGACTTAATTACAGTGTGTACATTCTAGAGTTCGTTTCCATGACAGATTGTTTATCAAGTAGAAAAAATAGCCTTTTCATAAGCTTGCAATCCTCTATGACAAAAACCTTTTTTACTTCTCCAGTAAGATTATTTGGCATCTAAATTAACCTTAGATATTATCATATGCTACAGAACAGAAAAAAAATTAAAAACACAGCCCCCAAACTTCCTCATAATTAAGCACCTGTTATTGTTTGGAAAAAATATTCTCTTTAATTAAAATTCATGCTACATAGGGTCTCAATTTAGAGTGTAGTTTGAAATTCCTAAACCGTGCTTCTGTGGCTCAAAGCTGTAGTAAATACGAAATTGTGTATATTAATAATGTTTCTTGGTTTGAAGTTAATTTTCTTAGTAATCTCTCTCTGGAAAATCTTAGCATCTATGTATAGTTTATAAAGTACAATTATACGTAAGTTAATGAAAGACCAGCTTCTTAATATGTTTTACTTATATGCCATTAAACACAATCAAATATTTAATAGCAAAGAAACTACATTTCTCAAAGCTGAACCTCAGATTCCTTTTAATTACACTGTTCTTTAGATGTATGCTCTATTTTTAATCTCTTGAAAAATTTTAACAATCTCTCTCCTATTACCAATAAAAATTATAGTAAATGATGGCAGAGACCAAAGCCTTTAGGTGGTTGTCAGACTTAGACCAAATTTCTTATTCTTAGGCAATGTTTCTTGAATCCTTTCTTACAATTTGCCTGTTCCATGCTAACAGAAACACAAAACGTGACCCAGGCTTTTTCCTCAGAATAAAGACACATCCAATCCAACAATCTAGCTCTGATACTTTCTAGCATGCCCTGAGGCCCTCCTCACCAGGAGAATGAAAAGCAAAGAAAACTCATGCTATGCATATCTCAAGAAGCACCCTATTCACAGACAAGGCAACTGAGTCAAGCCCTAGTTTTGTTATTCCATGATTGTCTCATTATTTTAGGGGATATTATAGAATTCTTAGAGTAGAATTAAAATCTGATTTTATAAAAAACAAGTATCAAACAGGGGTGGATATTGGAGGGATTCCAAATGAACCAAATATTCAGGGATAGGATATAATAATATTGCAGTTACAATTATATTTGTTAATGTTCTTCTGACTACTGATTCCCAATCCGTTACTGTCTCATTAGCTCTGTGCTCCAAATCCCTGGATATACGATTTTAAGTCCTAGGCTCTCCGATTCCTGGCAACACTGAACTAGAAAACATTCTCATGCCTCTGAAAGTTTCAAGCATAACTACCTGGTTTGCCTGGCAAGTTAAGAAGTAGCCTCCCAAACTTATCCAGCTGCTATAAAATCATTCCTCTGCAACCCATGAACGTACTGAGAGGAGTGACTGCCCAGTGTTATACAAGTGTTCAGAAGTTGATGAAATTAACAGAACTCAATTGCATGATCTTAAATATTTAACAGCCAAGACCACTTTGACCATGCTACCACTGCACTCAATATATTCCTTTTATAATGCACATTATCATGCTATAATTATTTGCTCAAATCTGACTTCCCCCCAGATTATGGACACCTCGAAAATAAAAACTATATAAAATTTATTTCTCATTTCTAGTATTTAGTATAGGATTTTACACATATTCATACTAGTATACATATTACTTAGAAAATAAATAACAATAAAATTAATGATTGGGAGAATTCCTTTGAGTTATTTTTAGGCACTCCTTTCTAAGGCAAATAAACATATACCTTTAGAATTTTAATTAGGAATTTAAAAATTGTGCCAGGTTTCTTGTCTGCCTCAGGATTCAGAACCAAGATTATTATTCTAATAAATATACTTCTCTGAAAATTGAAAAACAAGTAAATTCATTATTTCTCTAATCCAAAATGTTGCTCCTATTATTCTTAGAACAGAACCATTTTACCTATTTAATGCAATCAGGGGTTAAATAGAGAATCAGTGTTTTTTTGTTCTTAATGAATATGGCTTGCATTTTCAGGTATAGCTACTAAAGCTGAAATGGAGCTTTAAAAAAGACACACCCAACCAAAACGTGATTACAGTTATTTAAATAAAGACAAATTCATCTATATTTAGCATAATGTGTAATCAGCTGTTAGCAGACTGTCAAACTAGTATTCTGAAACAATTTTTAAACCCAGTATTTAAAACAAACAAACAAACAAGCATAGATCTAATTAGAATGGAAGGATGAGAGACCAAACTATATAGATTTGAGGGATTTGGCTGTGCTGACTGGAAAGGCAGAGAGAAAGAAGACCTTGTTTATTCTGCTTAGTTCCTATAAGGAACTGCTTATCACTTGCATAATTAGTAGTCTTCTTTCAATGTGTGTTGCTATTGCAGCTGTTTTTTAATGGCAATATACAATTCTCTGGATTTGGGGAAGAATCACCTGGCCAGAGTATAAGTACAGTTACTTCAAAATGGGCATGTTTCTGAATATTGCCATTAACATAAAAATGATACAAATGTCTACCTGAATTTTTCCTTTGGGTATACGCCTGTCTAGCATTTGTTCATCACATGGATCTCTCCTCAGCAGTTTGGCACAATGAGAGTTTAGCTATTTACCTTTCTGTAGTTATTTCAGCATGGAAGATGAAGTAAAGATAACGGAACAAAGATGGCTGTTACCTTCTACCAGTTGGCAAGTCACAGAATATATGAGTTCCTGGAATCATTGTGCCTCCCTATGCAAGCTAAAACATTTGAGCCAATGACCATTAGGACTCCATAGAAAATAATTGGTCATAAGAGTGAATAAGCTAATGAGCAGTAATCTACTCTTACCTTATAACCTGGGGGTAATGTATCAGGAATTAGCAGACTTTTGCCACTGATAATGCTGTTACAGGAGATGGGAGCTAAGGTTGCATCCTGACTAAGTCCTGCTCGTAGGCTAGGCAATGGTCATGCAACCCCATTTCCTTTGATTTAAAAAAATCAACTAAGAGTAGATCTGTTAAATATAGTATATCCCAAGAAGTCCTACTATCATTGCACTCATTACCCTTTTTATATTGAGGGAGAATACTGGGACAAAGAGTGGGAGTTGGGGGAATGGGTATTTGGTACTACTACTTCCATTTTTTTTCCCAATGCAGCCAATAGTACACTCAATTTGGACTCATGGATCCAGAGAACAAATTGTGAACATCATTCCCCAACCCCACATTCAGAGACATCACATTGATAGCTTAAAACTGGCAATAGCAGGATAACTTAGACCAGGAAAACAGGCAAACACTACAAATTGGGGCCTTTTTTTTTTTTTAAACTGGATAGCCAGTAGTAAAACTTTATCAGTATACCACTAATCACAAGTTTTGCTAATATTCCCAATAAGGAATTCCTATAATTTGTCATTTCACTAACTGAACTAAATTCTTTGTTTTCATTCATCTCTATCTTTGATTGATGTGGCACTCAGTATCTTTCTATATCATCTTTTGTATAAATATTTGAGTTCTTAATCAGTGTCTTCCTCAGAAACTCAATTGAAAGCATAGGGTACACATAAATAGCCATATATTTTACAGCAATGACTTCACGATGTTCATCAAATTAATTCAATTCAAGATCTACTGAGTTCCTGCTATGTACCTAGACTACTAAGTGCTGTGGAATGCTGGGAGACAATTCTTCATGGGTCTCTGTGAGTAGAGGCACTGTCTTTTATTCTAGACTAACTCTTCACAGATGTTTGAACAGTACACATAGTAGAGGACAAATTTGTATGCTAACAGGTGTAGTAAATATAACATCTCCTTCTGGGGCAAAATTTAGCTTGGTTTCCTTTCAAAAGATTGGGGTTTCCTAAGCTCAGAAACTGACACAAGTCCACTGTGTAACTTACATCCACATAGGTCAGCCTCCACATTGCCCCTTGTGGAGCTTAGGAAACAAGAGAAACTGATGCAAACATGAAGCTTGTGCTAGCTACCTGCTGCACCATGAGTAATAAAGGCTTTTTTTCTCTGATCCAGTAGTCTCATGTCTTCTGCCAGCATCTATGGAACTGTAGTAGGCTAACTTGTCAGCTAATAAGTAGAGTAAAATTTAAGACCCTTCATAGTTCCTGATGTGGAGGACATATAAACTTGTTGAGGAGATATGTGATGATGTATGAATGTATATAATTATAAAGCATTGAATTACATATAACTAAAATATATAATGCTATATCAAGCAGTTCAAAAGAGGAAATATTTGTGTCATAAATGCTTGAATTTCTCATCATGAAGAAATTTGATACAGCATTGCATTTCATTACAAAAATATTTTATGCCACACAACTCTCTTCATGATCATGCTTGTTAGAAGCATTAATCATCTAATTAGTGACAAAGCAACTAATTTAAAGAACCAAGATAGAAATGACTTTCACCAAGATAACTGATTAGAAAAATTAACACTTGTATTGCCAGACGAAAATCTGTAGTAAATTTTTCTTAATATAATAAATGATATTAAACATTTCTTCAATTTTTGAACACCAATATATATCAGATAGTGTACTAGGCTCTTTATAAGTATTATTTGTAACACAATACCTTTTCGAGTTATTATTGCTATTTTATAGAAGAGGAAATTGTGGTTCAGAAAAGAGGAATATCGTGTTCAAAGCTAATACAGCTACTAAATGGCAAGAAATTGATTCAAGTAATATTAGACAAGTAGTTATGAAACAGTCTTACATATAGTTTTTTTAATGAAATAAACATATATTGATTAACATGTGCTAGACTTTTCACTCTATCTCTGGACTCTTTGGGATAATTTATAATTGGAGCACAAAATTGGGACTCTAGGTTGCCTACAATCTTCTCCCACATGTCAAATAAAGTTAATAAGGAACTTCAAATGGTAGAGCAGGCAATACCTTTTTTTTCACTCTTTGGGTTTCTAGGACATTTATTCCACTTTACTTCTAGTTCTACCCTTAAATCCCCCCACCTCAGGTGCTTAAATCCCCATACAACTAAACATTCAGAGTGTAGTGAGACAGGAGCAGAGTGGTGAGGACAAGGGTTGGGTACTGACATCTCTCACAGGGGAACCTGCTTTCAGCACAGCAGCCCTGAGCCATGAGGAGGCCAAGCACAAGGTACGCAAGTCCAGGAACTTGCCTTGTTAATGTCTGGGCATTCCTAAACCACACAGAGCAAAAGTCCTTGCTCCATATTGGTTTGACTGTGTAGACAAATGATGATAAGCATAAATGTATTGAGGCCAAAATAATATGTAAGTAGAGAACCAAAAGCAATTTTACTTTTTCCTTGAAAAGCAAATATAAGGACTCAAAAATATTATAGTTTAGGGCTATTTATTATGTATATGTAAGTTCTTGTTTAAATCTGATCTTTTCAATAAAACTTACTTAACATTGCCACTCATTTAATAATGCAACCTGTGGACTGCCCCTCCCTCATCTCCAAAATTCGCCCCCACTTCAGCACTCCCAACTTCCTTCATTCTGCTTCCACAGTTCTTAAGCCCATCTTACACATTACATAATTTCCTTATGTTTACTTTTCATGTCACCCCTACTAGAATTCAAGTTCCACAAGGGACAGGGATCTTTATTTTTTGTTTCCAAGTACCTTGAATGAATGAATAAACAACCTTTAACTGGTCAATAATAATGATCCCTCAAAGAAAGAACTTAATAGTTCAGCTAGAGAAATTTGTCTTTAGGTATGTTTAATTTAATCCTATACCAGTCAGAAATTCTCAGAAGCACAGCTGTAATTTCAACTGATTTAATTACTGCCTTGTCACCATATTTGTGACCCAGTTTTGGAGGAATACTACAGTACACTCCCTTCCTGGGTTGTTACGCCTTATGACACACTCTGAGAAGAGTGCTCAGAAAGGTGAGAGGTCTGCATGCCAAATCATACTCAGAATTGTTGTAAGTGAGGAGTCTAGCTCCTGGTTAGAAACCTATGGTATGCTTTTTCAGCTTGACCATAGACAAATATGAAAGCTCTATGTGGCAAGCCCCAAGGGACAAAGCTGTCCTACCCACACCAGACTTGGTGCATGTGTGGGATCAGGGTATAATTTAATTTTAGAACAGGTGCACTGTAGTCTCTGGAGCAGGAAGCAGTCAAGGAATCAGGCCCCCCTGGCAGGACATGCACTCTCACATATTTACATCCCTACCCCTGGTGCCTTCATTCCTAGGTCTCTTTATATGAGGCTTCAGGCAGAGGTCTTCTTCAGGTGTCTCAGAGTCTCCTTACACAGGGTGTAAGGGGAAACCTTGAAGATACTTTTCTCATTCTGAGTACTTCCCCACTCCTATCCTTTTCCCTTTGCCTCACCTCTCAACACTCACCTCAGGGTCAGTAAAACTGCTGGAGCCATTGTTCTCCCTCAACTACGAGGACCCCCACTTCTGCACTGACCTCCTTGGCCCGCTACACTGCATTGCTCTATGGGGAAAATGAAATGGTGGAGTCAGTAGTTCCTTTTGTTTTAGACTTCTACTTATACCATCACAGTAAGTGATAAAAGGCTTAATTCTTTCATTTTTGGCTTGTTGATTGAATGGGCTAATCTAAAAACCTGGAAGCTCAACTCTCTCTCTCCCCCAAGTCAGCTGAGCTCCTGACAGTAAGAAAATTTTCTGTAAAAAGTAGAGGAAATTCAAAGGTGACCTGACAGGGCTCTGTAAATGTTTAAAGAAATCATGTTAGAGAAAAAGAATCTGTTCTCTTTGCTCCAGAAAGCAGTTGGTGGAAATAACAGGGAATTAGAATTTGAATCAGTGCCAATCACTATAATTAAAATAGATATGGAAATAGCCAATATTTACAGAACCTTTACTTTGTGCCAGGCATGAGGCATGATGCAAAGAGCTATACAAAAAGTAATTCACCTTTTTCTCATTGCTAACACTTTTAAAAAAAAATAAATAAAGGGAAACTAATGTTAGTGGAAGAATTGCTTAATGAGCTTCTCACCAATGGAAATATACAAGCTAAGACACATTGACTATCTATTAAGAGAGTAGAAAAAAATCTTACATTGCAGGAGAGGATGAATTAGAAAACCAATGGTTCTTTTCACTGACTGATCATCAGAATCACCTAGAGAATTTTAAAAAAATGAAGGAAAGTGGATGTTTGGTCTTTTAAACAGAGTACTACACTATCAACCATCACTCCCTTTACTGTATTCCCCTCTCTCAAGATCTGATTTAGCAAAATGTTGATTAAAGAGATCTAGAGAGAGTCATGGCATCTATATTTTCAAAAAACCTTCAGTACTCTGATTATGAATCAGGATTAGGAACCATTTCCAGTGTCTCCCAATTCTAAGATTCAAGAAGTCTAAAACAAATATTAAAAGAACATTATTAAAACAATAAAGCCTATTTTAGGATTAAAGTTATTCTAATGATATTTAAGCAGTTTTTATGAAATAATTTATACCTAATAATGTAGGTGATGATATAAACAAACATTTGTATTTATTACTCAATTCAAATATTATTCCTAATGTTATTTTTGTCAGTTTTATCCCTCTCTCCTGCAAGAGTAACTACTATCCAGAATTTTCTGAGAAGTCCCTTGCTTTCCCCAATACTATTTTAATTACTCGAGTTTTAAATTGTTAATTATCTGGTAAGTACCTTTATCTTGTTCATTCTCTTAAGGAATGCCTTTGCATTTTCCCCTTTGTCTTTTATAAAAACTTTAGATTACCTTTTTAATTAAAAACTATTGAGATTTTAATTATAATTATATTGAACCTGTAGATGAATTTAGAGAGAACTGATGTATTTATATTGGATCATCTTATCCATGAACATGGTATATCACTCCATTTATTTATGCCTTCTTAAGTGCTTTCAATTAGGTTTTGTACTTTTACCATAAAAATGGCACAATATTATCCACTAGATTATTTCTACAGTTTTTATACTTTTATTAACATTTTGGATTCTTCCATTTTATTGAATTACATATATAATTCTGTTGCTAATATACAGAAATACAATTGAATTATAGTAAACTTATCCAATATTCTTTCTAAATACTTATCAAAACTAATAATTTGTGTAAAATTACTTGAGTTTTTTATGTAAACCGACGTGTCATTTGTAAATAATGAAAGTTTTATTTTCTGCTTTCCAAATATTAGTAGCATTCATTCATTCATTCATTCATTCATTTTATGGTGCTGTTTAGAATCTCCAAAACAATGCTGAATAGAGATGGTGATTTAACAGATATATTTTCTCACTCATGGCCTTAAAGTGAACTTTCTGCCAGTAAGCATTAAATTTTCTCTAGGTTTTTGTTAAACATATTTTTCTGATTCACTAGAATTGTTTCCAAAAATTACTAATGAGTTTTAATCTTATTTTTCATCTGTTGAAATGATCATATAATTTTTCTCCTTTAATTAGCTAGTAAAGATTAGATTATCTCCTGTTAAATCAAACTTGCATACCAGGGATAAGCCTTACTTGGTCACAATATCATGCCTTTTTATACACTGCTGGATGCTATTTAATATTGTATTTAGTAATTTGCTATCTATACACATGATTAAGCATGGCCTGTAACTTTCATTATTATATTTCTGGTTTGATTTGAATATAGCAAGGTTATATGAGTTTCATAAAATAGTTGGAGAATGTTCCCTATTTTCTATTATCTGCAAAAATAAATTAGAATGGGTTCTTTTAGGGCCCTACTTTTTGCAGGGATCTCCACTACAAGGTTTCATTTTTGGAGATGCCAGGGTCTTTTCTCCTGTGGCCTGCATTCTGCTTAAG
Source organism: Eidolon helvum (assembly GCA_000465285.1). Lineage (NCBI taxonomy): Eukaryota > Metazoa > Chordata > Mammalia > Chiroptera > Pteropodidae > Eidolon > Eidolon helvum. The sequence continues at coordinate 46,193 of KE801930.1, read as the reverse complement.
CTAAAATTCTAGGCTTCTGAGATCAGCAGATGCCCCCCAGGCAGCTGACTCTTTATGCTGGCTTCTCTCTGTATTTGCTCTTCCACATCACATGAGACTTATGAGAAAGGCATACATTTAAGAGGACAATTTTTATTATTTATTTAGGAAATGAGAGTGTGTCATATTTTTAGTAGGGAAAAAGATAAACCCTGTCTCCTATTCATAAGACCTTTTCTACCATGGTGAAACATAATCTGCTTGAATGAATACAGGGGAATATCCTAGAGTTGATGAGTTGGGGATGAAAGAGAAGATGGCCATGACTGTGCAGTTCTATGAAAAAGAGAGAGAGAGAATGTGTTTTTTCAAGGTAGCAGCAATGAGACAAAATAAGATGCAGCTGTGGTACAGCAAGCTGTGTAGCTTATTTTAAACTAATTCAGCCTCAGTGTATTATAAAACAGGTTAATTCAAACAATTCTAACCAACCGCAACAAAATGCCCCCTCTACAATGTCTCCTTTGACTTCACTTCCCTGAAACCTTCTCATACTTTGCCACTTAAAACAATATTGGTAAGCAACCCTGAAAAAAAGTCCAAATAGATGGTAATGACATTGATCTGCTAAGAGAATGGAGACTGCAAAGCAAATCGCTGAGGATTCTGAATACTCAAAGGAGTTTAGGTTACATAAAGTTTGACTTGCTTTGTACCTGTAAACCTTCATGATTTTAAGGCTTGTATTTATTGCTCTATCTGTGGTCCCCAAGGGGCTACCTTTCCTCCCACTACTCTACCTCTGTGGTCAAAAAGTGCAGAGTTGCTATAATATTTACTGAATGAAGAAAAGATTGGCATAATCATGACTTACTTCAAAACCATCATTTATTTTATGTTATTTCCATATCAAAGCTACAGTGAAATGGTAGCTTGGAATGGTGGTGTTTGCATTCATAAATTATCAAATGACTATTCTTTCTATCTATGTTTTATCTTCCAGCCAGGCTTCTACTAGATAGTGATGTAGAATATATACTTGCCACCTACTATGAGCACAGGTTTTTTTCCTCTTCCAGTATAGTTGTTGGAGAAATCAAGATTAAAATACTACCTTTCTCATAAATGTAATGTCAGAGATTTTGAAACAGAAAAATCATAAACACATGCACACAAAGCTATCTCTTATCCTGAAACGTCAACTAAACTCAATATTCTATGCATGAAATGACAATAGAAAAATGTAATTTTTCATTAAAGATGACAAATGACATGGGGAGGAACTTAATAGGTTCTATCAGCATTTCCTATTTGTGTTTGTTGAAGACTTTTGATTGTTTTTTTTTTTTCATCCTTTTTCTCAAGAAGCCTATTCAGTGTTTAACACTGTTTTTAAAAAATGTATTTTTTACATTTTTGTACCTAATCTCAAGATCAGAACCCCACTCAAAGGCCCTTCAGCTGTGCCTGTGGGAACAAGCACGTTTACATGGCTGATTCAGGGTTTACCAAGCAGGAAATGTTTCTTTTCCAACATGTGGAAGTGTGTGAATGTCTTTTGTTCCTAGCAGTATCCTGTTCCATTTTACTTCCACACCCCACATTTGACTCTCAATACAGTGGTAAACGTACCTCGTAGCATTTTACCCAGATTTCACATTTAAATTTCACAAACTAGCTTTGAACGAATTTAGATTCAAGAAAGAGTTTTGCATCATTTTGTTTTAATCCACAGAATCAAGCAATGTTATCAAATTCTTACATGTCAGTCAATGTAGAAAAATATATTAAAGTCTCACTCTTCATTACAAATGTCAATTTAAGAGCTTCAATTTTAAAACTTTTGTCATTTATTTAACACTAAAAAATTTTTATGATTAAATTGTGGATTAATATTGTTCTTGCTGCAAAAGATGTCAAAGAACTTTGAAAAAAAAAAAAGTCAGAAAATGGAAGATATCATTACCACAAGCAATAAATCCTTCCTCTGCATAAGAATGAAAATTAAGAGCATGTGTTAGGGAAAATAAGAAGTGAGCTTGATAAAGTAGGATATGGCTAAAGATCTTAAAGGAACTTCAAAATATAATCAACTATATCCACCACTGCTCTTGTTTAAACCACCAACCTCTCTAGTCTGGATTATTGCATAGTCTCCTAACTGGTCTACACAGAACTGCCAAAGTGATCTCTTCACATGTAAGTCAGATTTCCTAGTTAAAATTCCCTCATTGCTTACCACTAAATGTACAATAAAATCCATACCCTAAATGAAGGCCCACTTGGCCCTCAGTGTTCTTCTAGCTTTTGCCTCTAGTCAAACTTATATTCAACCATTCCTCTTGGTTTACTGTACTTGGACTTCTTTCTCTTCCCCTATTTGGCTAGGCTCACTACTACCCTTGTTCCCTTTGCTAAAGCCTTTTTTGGCTCCAAATCTTATTATCCAGGTATTAATTCAAATGTTATCTTGAAAAGCATTCCAAAAAGCTACCCTGGCACTCTCTAGCATGTTCTTATTTCCTTCATATCACTTACCATTATCTGGTAATTCCTAGTGTGTTTATCTCTACATGTTAGAATTTAAGTTCTATGAGAGTGAGATCTTGTTTGGCTTGTTTGTGTCAATTACACCAGAGCCTAAAACAATGCCTGAAACATTGTAGGAAGTTAATACCACTTGCTGAATAAATTAAAAAATATTCTCCAATAATCAACATAGCACTACTATGGCTTCCGAATAAGGGAGTTATTTGATAAACTGTACACAAACACATAGCAGTTGTATGAAAATATGATTAGATTTGAAAGAAATTGAAAATAAAGTGGCCAGATGGGAGGAGGTTGGGGAGCTGGGTGAAAAAGGTAAAGGGATCCCCCCCCCCCCCCCCCCCCTTACAAAATAGTCACGGAGATGTAAAGAACAGCATAGGGTATACAGTCAATAATATTTTAATAATTATGTATAGTGCCATGTGGGTACTAATCAGGGGGATCACTTCGTAAGTTATATAAATGTCTAACCACTGTGCTTTAAGCTTGAAACTAATATAAAATATTGACCCCCCCCCCTAATTGAAAAATAAAATAAAAATTTAAAAAATAGAATAGCTAGCAGGAATCCATGATAAATTGTATCATTAAACTGAATTTAACTGAAGAAAGACTGCTTAGGGAATTTATACTGTCAGGGAGAAAAGATGGAAATGTTTAACAGTACTAGCAGGTTCTTAACTGGAAGCAGGTAAGTGGCATTATAACTGATAAAGAGTAAAAGTGTAAAAAAATTATTTTCTGTATATGAAAATTAAAGTGAAAAAGATAAATGTATTTTTAAGTATTTAGTTTTCATTTGGAGAACAAACTTCATTTTAACTTATTAAGAATAAAGGAGACCTAAGTGGGAATAAGAAGTCAAGTTAAGATATGTACATTTAGGAATCAATGCTATATAGAAAACAGAGAAACCTTCGCAGAAAGTTGAATTTCCCTTATAAGGCCTTGTATTGAGTTTAAGAGTAGGTCACTTTACCTCTAATGCCTCAGTTCCTTTATCATTAAAATGAAGATAATAATAGACACCAGTAGATTGCTTAGCTCAATTGGTTTATTTGTTAGGGTAAAACAGAAATGACAGAATAGATTGAAGAGCCAGTGGATGTGAGTGCAGGTTTTGTTTTTGTTTTTGTTGTGGTAGGTGGGATAACAGTAAACAAAACACTGAAAAGGAGTAAGGCTGATGGTGATTCAACATTGATGGGTGTTTCTAGGATAGAAGTAGATGAGAGAAGAGAGGGGATAAGAAAGTGGTGGGAAGTGAAGGGCCGTAGGGGTAAAAAGGCAAAAAGGGTAAGCCTTTGAAAGACAAAAGCTTTTTTCTCAATGAGGAGGTGTCAACGTGTTCTGGGTAATGGTAGGAAACTTGTGCCTTATATACTTAGGATTCTTAGAGAATAGAGTCATGAGGAATGGATAGCATGACAAACATAACATGTGGTCATTAGTGACCAGCAGTGACTGAAGACAAATTTCTGATTCCTCGGAAATGTGACTGTTCTGATCAGAACTAGTTTAAAAAAATTGTTCCTAAAAGTCTAAATCTAAATCTTTAACTTCTTTGAGACATATTAAATACCACCTCACATAGTAATCTATAAAGCAGAAGACAAAATCTTTGTAAATACTTGGAGTAACAATAGTGAATATAAGATGACAGATTATTTAGAAAATTAATAGTGGGACATTGATAACATAGTATAGTAGTATAGCAGAGTAATTGAGAATCTGACCTTCGAGTTGCTTAGATTTCTATTTTGAAAAGGGAAATAAAATAGCACTTCCTCCGTTCTCCTTTCATCTGAAATTAATGAGAGACAGAAAGAGAGAGGAAGAAATTTCATCTTAGATAAAACCAAGAGATATCTGTAATCCAAACCTCAGTATTTGAGAAAAGGCTGTCAAACACAATGAAGGTCGAAGAGGTATAGCAAGAAGCTGAGAAAGTTGTCCTATAGTTGCAGCTCTCCGATAAAACTAACAGACCATAATGATCAAAACTCGATATCCCACTTGGAACAATAAAGCCAATAATCCTTTGTAATGGTGAAAAAGATATGCCTTGGACACTGTATGATGATACTAGTAAATCACTGGAGAACCAACAAAAAGAGGAATTATTCAGAGATAACAATTTGAGGAATAAAATGTTGTAGAAGAAAAACTACATGTGACAATCTGGAAGCTGCTAATCTCAGCAGTCTTGAGAGGTAAAAGCTAAAAGAATTCATGTTTACACAGCCCTATGTCATCAGGTATGTTTGTGAATAAGGGAGAAGCTATTCTTTCCTGAACACACCTCTGCTAGTAGATGACCCCAGAAGAACTCATTTCTTTTTTAAATAACTGAATAATAATAATAATAATAATGGAAGAAGAAAACATAAGATCGAGACAAAGACACTAGAAAAATAAAGGTGAAAAGTAACAGGAAAAAGATGACAAGAAAGAATGCTACTGATATAAAGGTTCCCTTTGAAAAAATGAGAATAGTGACAAGCACACTATTTTGCATTCAAGAACTATAACAGAACAATTAATGGCCCCTATAAAACAAGATTTCACAGGAAACAGACACGAGCTCAGAGAATATATAATTAGACAGCATCTACAGGTAAATCATTGGAAGAGAGAATTAAGAAAAAAGCAAAGAAGAAAAAAAACATAGAAATGGAACACTAGAACAAAAAGGAAGAAACACTGCTGAACACACAGAAAGGGACAAGGAAGATAAGGTTGAAAAGAGTGAACAAATTACAGTGGAAATAAATTCAGCAGATAAAAGAGTCACAAATAAAAAGGGAGATATGAAAGTCCTACAAAAAGAGATACCATCCGGGCTCCAAAGGTAAAGAACTGGGATGCTAATAATAATATATTTTAAGATAAATTATAATATCCCAAAAATAAATGGTTTAAAACACGTTGAAGATATGTTCCAGAATTAAAAATAGACTCAGAATAATCAATATCAAGGTATACCTTATTAAAATTACTGAACTTAGAGTAAGTAAACAAAGATATTAAGTTGCCAATAAAGAGGCAAAAGAAGTTACCCTTCCTTTGCAGCAACATACAAAATGTAGAATTGCTTATAAATTCCTCAAGAAAACAAAATATGACCCAACATTTTTTTTAGTAAGATATTGGGTACTTTTGTTTGGTTAATTTAATCTCTACACCATCTTACTTTTAATATGTTATAGGACTATAGATGAGGAAAGGTTAAAAAAAGACTCCGCTTACTAGACTTACTTTCAGATATGGCTATTATTTCAAATTAAGATCCACCAATTAAATGTATTCAAGTGAGATCTGGAAGATAGAAATGCTGCAGAGTTCATCTTTCTGCCTCTTTTTAGCAAGGATGGTAACAGGTTTTTCTGCAGCAACATTCCATTTTTCATTCTCCAAGTTTCCAGGTGTAATAATATCAGTGGTGGTGGCAACTTCTTAATTCTGGCTTCCTAAACTCAGAATTGCAGCTGTGTGCTTATGGATTAAATTCAACATTTACAATAGTTACCTCAGAGGTAATAATTCTCCTGTTGGATGTGTTCTGTATTGTTTCATAAGATATTTCTGAAGCCTATGTAAAATGCTTACAGAGGCTTTTGTTTCCTGAATTTAGTTCTGATTAGTAAACCAGTTAAATTATTGTTTAATTACAAAGAAAATAAGCAAACATTTTTCAAATGTTGAGAATTTAGAGACTACAGTTACATAGACTCTTCATGGAAATAATAGTAAGGATGAATTTTAACTAACCAAGAAGTAAATGGAGAAACTATGGCAAAAGGAAGAGGAAATTTGAATCTCTTTAACTGTCATATAAACACAACGACAATGAGCATAAACATTATGATTGTAAAAAAAAAAAAAAGAATGTAAATATAAGCTCTGATGACGCTAAATGATGAAACTGACAAAAATGGAAGGGGAAGGGAAACAGAAGGTGAGAAGCAGTTTTAAGTCCACTGAACTCATTATTTTTATAATCATGAGCCAGTTTTTAAAGCTCTGTGCAAGTTCAGAAATATTTTTAAATAAATGATGAAATTTGAATGATGGAGAAGAAAAAAATTGAAGAAATAAAATAATGTGGACTAAACTAATTCTATCCTTACTTATGGGAAATACATAGATAATGTCTCAAAAACTATAAGACTAATTATAGATTCAAAAGATACACTTTGCAAATTACTAGATATATAGACAAACTGCAAAAGAGGTCATAAGTTATAATCATACAATGAAAAAAGATGACAGAACAGCCTGTTATACAATAAATATAAATGGTTTAAATATTATGACATTAAGTCAAAAAGCAGAATTCAACTCTATTATATGCCAAAAGATAGACTCAGAACAAGGTTACTAAATGGCATATAGAAAAGTAATAATCTTTGTAGTATTGTTAGTAATAAAACAAGACTGGAAACAACCTAAATGTCTTCATGGATATTATGATGCAATATACAGTGGAATACTACATTGCTTCTAGAAAATGAGCGAGCTCTATATTTATTAGTATGGAAGAACCTCTATGATATGTAAAGTTTAAAAACATGCATAATAGCATATATGGTATTCTACCATATTTTTTCTTACACACGACATATGTACAACTGCTTGCAATGCACAGACTATCACTAGAAGGATATATAAGTAAACAGGTAACAGTAGTTATGTCTAAGAAACAGTTGGCCAAAAGTAGGAGATTGGGAGAATTACTTATCAGTACGTATTTTTGCTGCCTTTGAATTTCTGTGTACATGTATTGACCATTTTTTTAAACTTTTTCTTAAAGCAACAGCTTTCAAATTGGTAGGTCATGGGTTTGAGTCTTGGCTCTGCCATGCACTCACTGTGCAGCAGTCTGTCATAATACAATGGAGGGGTCTTAGTGAGCTTAGGATATTATAACAAAATGTCATAGACTAGGTGGCTTATAAACAACAAGTATTAGTTTCTCAAAGTTCTGGAAGTTGGGAAGTCTAACATCAAGGCACCAGCAAATTTGGGGTTCAAATACAGCCATCTTTCTGCTGTAACCTCATATAGTGTTCACTTTGGAGGTCCCTTTTATAAGAACACTAGTCCCATTAATGAAGGCCTTGGCCCTCAGAGATATAATCCCTCCCCAAGGTCTCCACCTCTAAATACCCTTACATTGGGGATTAGGTTTCAACCCCCCCCCCTTGGGGGACACAAACATTCAGTCTTTAGCAGAGAATTATAGTATTAATCAATTCATATGGTTAAGTATCTCTCTCTTTCTCTACAGATATAGATATAGATTCATAAGTGTAGTTGTTTTGGCTACCTGCAAGGACCAGAATGTAGAAACTTTGACCTTATTGACCTGACACATTACTCTATAACCCTAAGGAGTAAGGTATTACCATATTGGTTATTTTCACAGACTTCTTTAGAATCAGTTCTGGCCCTGAATCCCTCTAACGAATGTAAAAACATTAGCTTAAAAAAAAAAAAGAGCCTTTATTTATTATATCACATTTAGATAAATTTTTATTCCAAATTATCTAAGTTAATTCTTTCTTTGTAGTAGCATTCTTTCCAAATGGGATTATTGTTGTTGTTGCTGAAATGGGTGTCTAGGGGCATCAAGGAATAAAGATGCCACAATAAAATAGCTGTGGCTGGCACTGAAAACTGTGATCTGAACATGGTCTTGTAAACTTCGCTGTAACTAATATTGACCCATGACCAGAAAACTTGAGTTAATTCAATTTTTCTCTTAATTGTCTTGCTTCTATTTCCCCAAAATATCCAGAAAATTGCTTCAAATGTGTTCTTCATTCTGCCACTGCTGACACAGCTCCACATTTTAATTTTTAAAATTTCCTAATAACTTTGATTGAAATGGTTACTACTTATGGAGCTCATTCTCCTGATAGCTATAAAAGACTCACTAGACAACTGGTGCAATGAAGGTGCTGGTTTTTTTTTTTTTTTTTGAAAGTGCTATTAAATAAATTGAATTTTTCAAAATAGTAACATCAAAGAGCTCACTTTTCAAGAAAAGAAATTCTAAATAGAATATGAACAGACAAACTGAACACCCACATCCTCCAACTCATTTTTCCTTGTATACTGAGGGAATGTTTATTTTCTGGGTGAGAAGAGAGACTCTCCTTTGTCAGGTTTATATATTCTACCATGACTCCAGACACTAACTTGCAAGACAAAGAAAATGAGCTTCTCATATTTAGAGAACAGATGACCAGTAATTATCATAGTCAAAGGAATGCCCCTGATATTGTATTTAAATTGTGTTGATGAAGAAATCTTTAACTCTTCTAGTAATAACTGATTTTTTGGAATATCATTTAGCCTAAACCAACTTTCAATCATTAACGGTCCTAATCTTTAATATAGTTTTATCAAAATAATATTATGTAAGCATATGCATTGTTGCTAGAGAATCTGTAAACTATACCAATGGAAGAGTGAGCTTGCATTGCTTCCTAAGAAAAGTCCCTATTTAGAAAAGACAATAAATATTTAAATGTTAGCAATTTTCCGAATTGATTATTCCTTATAATCAATTATAAATTTCTAATACATGCAACTATATAAAGAGAGTATCTAATAAATAGGGATGATCTAACAATCTGATTCAAGTGAGATCATGTGCATACATGAAGCCCTTAGCCGAGTGCCTGGCACATAACAGATGCTTAACAAATAATGATTAATATTACATGCACATAACTCCCACAGCAGAGCAGTAGGATAATTAAGAGCTTGGCCTCTGCAGTCAGGCAACCTGGTTTGGAATTCAATTCATAGTTGCATGTATGAAGATTAAACTAATAGTTGTTAATTGCTTAGCAAGTGCCAGTCACAAAATGAATTAAAATAAATGCAATTTGTTGTATTCCATCATCATCATAGTCTTTTTAATCATTCTATTAAAATTACATACATGTTCATGATAAATGATAAATAAAAATCCCATGATAAATGAAAATGATAAATGATAAATAAAAATTCCTTAACTATTTGCCTGTTTCCAGTACATGAATAAGATAAAAGCTCAACAAGTATTTCACTTATATATACATCACAACTGAAAAATTACTTAACAAATTTTGGGCTCATCCAAAACAAGGTCAATTTATGCCTTTTTATGCTATTGGAATTAACTTCAATTTTAATGACTTTTTACATAGTTTAAATGATGTAAAAAGATTAAATATCATTTTTTGAGTGGTACTATGTACCAGGCATACTATCTGTTAGATGCTGGCAAGTCAGTTTTAAGTAGAAACACAGTCTGTATCCAGGTGATCCTCCTTGTCTAGTGGAGAGAGAAGACACAGATCAAAATATTATACTGAGAGAGGTATAACTACAGCTAGCTGAGTGACATAAGAGAGACATACATGGTGCTGTGAGAACTTACAGAAGAAAATCATGTTGTCACAGAGGTCAGCAAAGTCTTTCATGGAGGACATGCTGAGATTTGATGGATAAATATAAGTTAACAATGCAAAGAAAATAGTAGCCAGACTGAGCAAAGGGGGTATCAGGACAAAGCAGGAATGGTAGAGAGAGCTAGACACATTTTAGAAACTGAAAATTCAGTGTAACTGGAACACAAAGAGCAGGACTATAGAGTTATGGAGAAGTGTCAGTTTTTGATATTTATTTTAAGAGCCATGGAAAGTCATTAAGAAATTTTAAGCAGCAGGATGACATGTTCACAACTGAATCTTGAAATAGCCCACTCTGGCTGTGGAATGGACAACATTTTGGAGTTGGGCAAGAATGAATGTAGGCATGCCACTTAGAATGTAGTGAAGTATAGGTCAGAGCAGGGGAGTAGTGATAGAGAAAAAAGAGATTGAGATAATTAGATATTTTGCTTTAATTTAAAAACTTACTCAGAAATTGATTGTACCCATTTTCCTACATACTTTACATGTATGTGTAGCATACCAATTTTATATGTATAAAAATAATACCAATTGGTTTTTATTTGTATGGCATAGTTCATAATACTTTGGTGGTTAAGGGCAATGTGCATTAAGTAATTTTTAAGACAAAGACCCACTATTTTTTCTCAACCACATAATAGAGATTTTCTCCAAAAGCCCAAAGGTAATAAGTTGTTCCTACATGGAGATGGTATTGATTCATCCTTACTACTCACCCAGAATTAATTTTTTTTCCACAATGGGTATGGATTTATTTTGTTATAACATAAAAATTGAAACTATTCACTTTATGAAAAGTTATATTTTGCGATGTAAAATTGAAATAAATTTGTTTTTAGAATCTCAGAAGATGCTGTATAATTTAGGAGAAAATATTTTAATACAGTTGTACACTGCTTAACAATAGGGTTAAGTCCTGAGAAATGCATTGTTAGGTGATTTCATCACCGTGAACATCATTGAGTGCATTTACACAAACCTAGATGGTATAGTCTACTACACACCTAGACTATATGGTATAAGCCATTGCTACCAGGCTACAAGCCTGTACAACATGTTACTGTAAAAAATAACACAAGATTAAATCAAGCGCAAGAGAGAACGATTCAATCAAAAGACATAAATACGAGATTTAGGAGGTTGCTGCCGGTGTAACAAAGAATACTGTTTCACAGTAAACTTTATAAGTAGAAAAAAAACACTCTAAAATAACAAAAATATAGTAAATACATAAACCAGTGATGTGGTAATTTATTATCAAGTATTACATACTATAAATAAATGCATATGTTATAATTTAATATGACTGGAAGCTCAGTAAGTTGGTTTGTACCAGCCTTTCTACAAAGACATGAGTAATGAACGTATTGTGCTGCAATGTAACAATGGCTTTTGCATCACTAGGCAATAAAAATATTTTAGCTCCATAATAATCTTGTAAGACCACTGTTGTATATACCGTCTGTTGTTGCTGAAATGTCACTATGTGATGCATGACTGTATTGCTATACTTGGTTGATTCCACATTTTTTCCTGTGGCTTAAGACATAATTTTTCAAGTGTCAATTATCTACTAAAATTTATTTTTTTCATTCATTTTCAATGAAAGTAATTTAAACTACAAAGGAAATGAATAATGAATCAAATAGGAAAATACTAAAAAATTCAACATGGGAAAGCGACTTGCTTTCTTGTTAGCTTTCTTATTAGCGTCGTTTACTTCAGAAACAAATAATAAAGAAACTAAATCAGACATAAAACTTCTTGTGACAGAAATACATAGTCTGTATTTCATAGACTATGATGCTGAAAAATTGTCATACATTTAAATGTTATTTTTATACTTTTTAGAAGTTATGAATTTACTTGCACCTTTTTTTTTCTAAAATTGGTTAAATATTCCTTTCCCTAATAATTCATCTGTTCAGTATTTAATACACAGGTAATGTTTCTGGTCCTTTGTAAAGGACCAGATCTAAGACATACCTCTACTCTAGTACTTATCACTAACTGCAATGATGGGTCTCCAGTAAAAAAACTGAAATATTTTTCTCATTTCAGTATGTCTGCTGTCTATCACAAATCTGGTATATATATATGTATGTATGTATGTATGTATGTATGTATGTGTGTGTGTGTATATATATATATATATGGTGCTCAATAAATACTGATTGCATGAATGGTTGAATTTTATAACATGATTTGTTATTCTCATTCTCCAGAATGTAATTTCAATAACTCATGAAAATCAATTTTATAAATTTTGTATGTGGATGAATTTCTTTTTGATTTTAAACACAAATGAGCAATATATTGGTCCTGAGGAATCTTGTTATTACATTAGTAAATATTCAGGCAAGGTAAATACTTATTTCCTCAGAAAAATGGTTGAAGAATTATGTATGTATGAAAGAAAAAATTTTAAAAATTATTTTGTTTTGTAAAGACAAGTTGTTATCCCCTGGTTATAAAGATAGTTAATAGTACAGAATATTAGATCCAGTTTGCCTACATTCAGAAAGTATTTTCTCTACTCCCTGTAATATTAGTGTTTTCCAAATTTCTGTCATGTATGTACAATCAGTATCATTTTTTAATATTTTACTTCAAAGCAACTTACTTTGTAATTTTAAATATTTATAAATAAACTCTATAATAAATGAAAAGACAGTATTTTATAATATGTATTAATGTTTGCTAATTGCCACATCTTTTGGGTTTTTTTTCCCACCTTTCTTACCCTTCAAGTACTCAAATATTTTTATTATTATTCCCCTTTTCTCCTCTATTTGCTTTGTGTTATTTTAATATAATGGTTAATCTAGATATTAAAACTGCCTCCTTGTTTATTAAAGTCAACTTCGAATTATACTTTTATCATTCCCTGAACAATGAATGAAACATAATACTTTAACTCCATTTATACTACACTGTGGGCATTCATTTTATTGCTACATATGTTATAGACCATGCATGACATTTTATTTAATTTATTCAGTCAATACTTTTTATAACTACATATGTTCCTTTCCTATGGTTTCATACTACTATTTGAAATTATTTTCCTTCAACCTAAAGAATTTTGGTATTTCTTGAAGTAAAGTTATGCTGCTGAATTTTCGTTTTTGTCTGTGGTTATACTGTTATACAGAATGAAACTCTAAGTTGACTCAAAAAATTTTCTTAACACTTAAAGATGTCATTTTATTTTCTGACTCCCATAGTTTGCTAAAAAATCAGCTGTAAATATTATTGCTTTTCTTTTTTAAGATAACATATCTGACTGCTTTTGAGATTTTATTCATTTCTTTGGTATTCAACAATTGGATTATAATGTACCTCAGTGAGATTCTTTTTTTTATTCTGCTTTGGTGCTGTCGGGTTTTTGATCTGTAATTTGACGTCATTAACCATTTTTGGAAAATATGTAGTTCTTGTTTTAAATATTAATTTTCAACGTATTCAATGTCTCTTCTCCTGGGATTCCAATTGTAAATATATTTGAATTTCTCACTATAGTTCACATTTTTCTTATAGTTTTCCTTGTTTAATTATTCACTTTTCTGTGTTCCATTTAATATTTTCAAAGGGCCTATCTTTAAGTACATTTATAGTATCTTTTTATGTCCCTCAATGTTAAGCCTATCCAATGAGTTATTATATATTATGTTGTTTACCTCTAGATGTCAACTTATACATTTCAGTCCTCGGTGAAATTCTCTGTCTATTCATGTATTTAGTGTGCCTTTTCTTCTATTATGTATTTTATTAGTAGCATTATTTTAAAGTTTGTCTACTAAATCCAATATTTTGTTCCTGGTAATTATTGATCACATTTTCCACTCTATTCATGTGTCTAGTAATTTTTTATTATATATGTACATTGAATACAAAAGAAACAAAGCTCTGGTTGATCTTTTTTTTTTTTTTTTCCTGGAGACAGTCCTTCTTCTGTAAGAAACAGAGTAGGGGTGGTTAATAATTTCCAGACAATCATGGATTGAGATGGGGGCATTGATTAGATTGGTGTTTTAGTAAAAGTTTATTTTTAATTTTTTCTTGTCCTCTGGGCATGTCTCAGGCTTTTGCCTCAGAGAATAGTAGATCTCTAATTTTACCTTACCTTATTTCTAACTGTGGAAGAATGTCAGCCTTTGTAAGTTTTGAGTTTTGCTGTTTAGTCTTCCATTCTATGCTACTTCCAGATTTTGTATATGACTTGAGAAGAACATGAACATGTTTGAGGCAGACCTGTTCCTCAAGTGAAATTTTACTTTGTCAATTCTGTGAAACTACGGGAAAATGTCAGACTTCCTTACAAAGCTTCCTAGTTTTCATCATGACTCCCAAATTCAACCAATAAACCAAGGGACAAATAGGTAGACTTTTGGATTTCCCAGAGTTTCTAAAAAGTTTTGCTTAAGATTTCCCAGAGTTTCTAAAAAGTTTTGCTTAAGTCTTGCAAAGAATAATTGTTAATTTCACTTTTTCCTTTTGTATGAGCAAAGCATGACCTTTAACTCATCCTGAGAACTGGTAATTACTCAAAGGAAGAAAACAACAGGTGTCCAACTTTGCATTTTGGAGAGGCTTGCCCCTCCAGGCATTTCTGTTCATTTAATTCTCTTTGTTTCACTCTTTTTTTTTTTTAGGAACTATATATTAAACATGTTATTTAAGACTCCAAGAGTTACTCTTCTATGTATTTGCTGATGCATGTTTTGAAATTTAGGAATACTTCAAATTTAGCAATTTTTAAAATATTCATGAGAAAACCAAGAGCTGCTTTAAAGGCTTATCAAGGCTATCTTGACTCAGGTAGGGAAAACCATGGGAAAAAAGGATCCCCTATTTACTTAGAGGGGTCTCTAAATTCATTTCAAACAAAATAGATCTGCTTTATATGGTTTTACATATTCTACTTATATCCAAAGACCGATTTAATACAGGAGTCTATAGCTTGAAGGCCATGCCTGATGTTCAAATACATGGTTTGCTGTAGTTGAAAAAGACTAATTTTTCTGCTTAAAATATGGTGGAAGGATGGGAAGGATGGAGAAGAGTATGGTATGTTTTTTTTTTTTTTTAAATTGAAACCATACCAAAAGAAAAACTGCACAGGCAAAAAAGTTCAGAGTAATAAATTGTACAATCCTGTACAATCACAGGTCACAAACTATTAAAAGAAATTGCAAATAAAAAAGGAAGAGAAAGAATGCTTAATACTACATATATACTATGAAACAAGTTTTTATATATTATAATAGAAAATTATTTTCTTGGGAATGAAACAACAGCTGTTATACTTTACTAACTTAGGAAGAGGCTGGATAAATAGTAATTAAATTTCCTATGAGATTCTAATACAAAATGGACATTGTGTGATCTGTACTTGTCATACAATCAACTCTATAATAAAAAGCTAAAAATATCAGTTTATCTTTAATATAAAAAAATGTTTCTGCACATCTGAACTTTGCAAGCTGGAAGGGAAGTATTTTTAAAGGAACACTGCATTTGTCCCCTCACAGGTTCCTGAGATATATAAATTATCTGTAGGTTTTCCTAAGGGAGAAACTTCTGCTGTTGCCACCTCCATCTTATTAAGAAGACTAAAAAATAGAGGTATGAGACACTCTACGTGATCTCTCAGAACCTCCAACCAAGAAAATACTCAGGAACTCCAGGGAGCTCTGGGAAGTACACACACTATTTCTAAGATTTAACAATTTATCATGTGTGAGTTTATAATATGATGCTTAAATAAAAACTTATTTTTGAGTTAATTTGTCAGAAAACAGACCCACAGAAGAAAGTACAATTAGAGCACAAGTGAAAAATAAGGTTTGCTTGTTTCATTCTGCTTTTCCTCTGAATTGGTTTATGGCTCTTCTTTAACCTCTTCGTGAGGACAGACTGGTGACTCATGTCAGAACTCCAG
>KE801930.1:838-30224 GCA_000465285.1 Eidolon helvum | reverse complement strand
GTAAGTCATATTTATGTTTATTGGATTATTTTCTATATTTATATTAATATAGGTAGGTGAATGTAGTCCTTTCTCAGAGTATGGGATTTTGCCTCAACGCATTCATGTGTGTAGGTGCTTACATGAAATCCTGAACTATAAAAATTATACTTTTTATATTTATATGAAATTTATGAATTACAAAAAACTCTTCAGGTATTAAAGGAGAACTGCATGGATTAATGTAGTCATTATCCTAGTCTACACATACAGTACTTCTGGTACTATTACCATCACCATTATTTTTTATTACTATAGATGGCAGGGCTAGTAGTGGCAGTATTTTAGAGAATAATACTGGTGAAGGATCATTTTTCTTTAACTGTGTTAACCCTTACACATGTGCATGGTATGGTCCTAAAATATGAGTCCATACTGTTAGATACAGGGGATTTTTAAAGATCATTCTTCAGAATGCCTTGAAACATCTTAGATTTTCAGATTTTTAGGTTATAACCAGAGAAATGTATTTATCTAGGACGTGAGAGTTAGGCAACACAATCACATCTCCAGCTTGCCAGTTTAAAGGGGGTTTAGTAATACCAGTCTCAGTACTGTTTTTCACTTGATAAAGAATATTACACTCTCTTCACCTTATCTTGATGATTTTTTATTGGTAGCATTTATGATTCTTTTATAGCACTGCAAGATGTCATTTATAAACCATTTATCTTTTTGCTCCATAGAGCAAGATGGAAATCATGACTGTATGGTAAAACAAAAATTTAATTCTAGCTCTGATATCTTAGTCCTCAAATATTAAACCCATATCATACATATTTGTGCTTTTAAAGTACTATTTGGTAATATTAAATCTATTCTTCAATGTCAAACTTTCATGAAAGATAGTTCTATAGGCTTAAATATTTTATATTTCACTCTCTTGGTCTTACTGTGGATATAAATTATTAGTATTACAATTTTCTCCTTAACTTTTTCATGAAGGGCTTACATTTTTCAACAATTACTTCAACCTTATTATTTGATATATATTTGTAGAAACATTATAAAAGGTGAATAGGGGTTAAAGGAGATATTTTAAAGGTTAGGGTAGGTTATAGGGCCAAGGTAAACCAGATCTCAAAATTCAAAAAGACTAAGGCAGAAAGCAGGAACAGACAACCAAGTCAAAAGGCATGGTTTCTTTGATGATAGAAAATAATCCCAAATCAAGTGCTTAATACTTACTTGTGGCTAGTGGCTACTATTTTAGACACCCACCTCGCTTCGCATGATTTCATGCTTTACAATCTTTTGACTATTAATATTCTATAGCCCATAATGTGATAATGTAGATGCCCTAAGTAGTTTAATTTTTAAAAAAGCATATTCTCCAACTTTCTGGAATAAATGAATTTCTAATGACTATGGATAGAGTGATCTAGTTATCATAAGAACTGAACTTCTCTATAGGAGCTCACCTTAAAAGATAAGAACTTACAGACTGGAGAGAACCATTCTATATAAGTAAAATTCCTCAAAATCAAAGCAGCAGCTGATGTCCAGCCCCACACAATCGACTTTAGAAAAATGAGTACTTGATGGAATTAAGTGATTAGAAGAGTAATTTAAGCTTCCTCCTTAAGTCTAAGGAGATTTATCGAATTCACATCCATTCAATAATTTAGTTGCACCACAGAAGCAAGTTTATTAATAGTGAGGTGTAAGAGTACAGAAAATTATGTTAAATCTTAAATTTGTGGGAGTAGCCTGGTTTTACTTAAAATTCAAACTAAAGAAATCTGTGTCAAATTTCTTGCTACAATTTACATTACTGAACAACAATGGGCTATCAAACTTCTAAGTCTTGGAGCCAAAATTTTAGGATAACCATAAATAGAGCACCTAAATTGGAAAATTTTCTGAGAATAAATGGGATGTGTTATTAAAAATATATAAATTATATTAGTTAATAATGTCCCTCAAAACTGATACACTTGTCAACCTTGTAAATTTTGATAGATATGCTGTTGCACAAACTTCTTTATGAAGATAAAGATAAATTTTAAGGATTAAGGTTTATACTACTGATTTAAGATTCTAGATCCAGTTTGGGGTAACAAATTATACTCATGGAAAATATCAGAGAACGGAAGGAAAGTCAGATAATCTCAAGGCATCCTTTCATCTCTAATAGTACAAGTCCAGCACAGTTATTTTTCCCTTCCATGTAATTCTGGTATCACTTTATCTCTTTTTGTATCCTATAAATTACATGGATTTCAGCAGACTGTGTTTATATTTTGCTTCTGCTACTTACTAGTTGAGTGACTTTGGGTAGATAATCTCTCTGAAAAGATCCTTTTTGTTGTGACAAATATTGTGATAATATTTGTCTCATAGGACTGATGTGTTAGCAACAGGGGATTACACATCCTACAGGCACTCTAGTGTGTGATATCTACTGATGCACGTAGATGTCCAGCTGTCTTTTCCATTATAAAGAGCTCTGCATTTAAACCCTTATTTTTATCTCCCATCCTTGAGTGATGATGCACTGAGTTCCAGGGTATTTAATTTTGACATTAGCGGCTAATACCCTTCCAAACAGATATTTATTGTTCTCTTCCTTTCTCCATCCATACCTATGTAGAATTTAAACTCAGACTGCCTCTTCTTCTCTCAATGCTATGTACCTCCAACATATCTAATATTAGTTACAAGTACTTTAAATTTTGCCACCCAAAGAACTATAAAATCTATCCTCTTCTCTTTATCTTTACTGCTACTTCATTTTTGAGACCCTTGTTTTTTCATTCAGATTTTTACAGAGGTCTTCTAACTGGTACACCCCTCTCTTCATTCTCACAAACTAACAATTCATTTTATGTAGTACACAAAGTTGATTTTCCTGAAACCTAGATTTACTTTGTCAATTCAAATTAAACTCCCACAGGAATTCTTTTTAAAGCTTCCTGTAAAAATTCATGCTCCTCAGCAGAGTGTGCCTTTCATAATGTAGACTCTGCCTACATCTACATCCTGTTTGTGCAAGTTCCACCTTACCTTATATTCTCCTTATTGAAATTCATATCGTTTCCTAGATTCATTGTGCTGGTTTATAATTCATTTCTTTTAAAAATGCTGCATTTCTGGCTGTGAAAGCTTTTTCCCCTCCAGTCTGTGTCAAAAAAAATCTATTGATTCCTCCAGACCTAGCTTAAGAGGTCAAACCTACTTTCGTGATGTAGACTCTCTTCTCCTTCCTTTCTTTAGTCCACTCTTCCAATAAAGCTGTCATTGATTATTGTGATTGCTTGTGAGTTTATCTCCTCTATTAGTCTATTAGTTCCTTGAGAACAAGGGCAAAAAATAATTATGGAATTAATGTATGGTCCAGGCTTTATTTTGCTTAGTAATTTGAGACTAAGAATAATAAATTGTTTATGTATGTGATAAATTGATTTTAATCTCAGTGTTTTAGTTTTATTTGATGTTATACTATGTTATAGTCAAGAACATAATTAAATCACAGCTGAAACAAACCATTTGCTGAATTTTGATATTAAAATGTAAAGGTATAATCGAAAATTAAAAGCAAAATTTTCTATGAATTTCTTCACAAATAAGAGTTGATTAGACAAATGAGCCAGCTCACTAGTGACAGAAACAGCATATTCCTAGAGATGTAACTTGTATAAAAGAAAATTCTATTTTGTTTTGCGATCACTTTTTCCCCGTTCATTTATTTTTTAAATGACAATCTAAAAAAAAGTCACAGAAAAAGAGACAGTATTATCCTATCCTCTTTGTAACAACATAATCTTATGTTGTTTCTAGAAAATAGGATGAAGTTCTCATAAATGCTGGTGTATTGCTCTTATTAGTAATTTAAATATTTTGGGATCAACATGAAAGAGAACATCAAGAAGTATCTAGATCCATACAATATGACATTAAGAAGATGAAATCACAGAAACTAATAAATGATAACATTTAAACACATATACACACACACATTGACTTAGCCGTTTGTATAAATTGACCCTTTAAAGACACTTTATTTAATGCCACTAAAGTCATGTTTTTCCTTCTAACATGTAACAGTAAAGTACTCTTTCTCAGATAGTAGCCGGAAAGAATGTTTATTCACCTTACTCCACTGCAAGACTTCAGGGCATATCCACTGAATACTTTTGTAACTTATCTCTAGTTGCCACATTTAAGAAAAAAAATCTTTGTAAAAGCTTGCTA
Organism: Eidolon helvum; assembly: GCA_000465285.1. NCBI lineage: Eukaryota > Metazoa > Chordata > Mammalia > Chiroptera > Pteropodidae > Eidolon > Eidolon helvum. Next base: position 25,991 of record KE801930.1, on the reverse strand, counting down.
TGGACATAAAATATCCACTCCAGGCCTAGATGACTTCCCTAGTAACTTCTATCAAACATTTAAGGAGAAAATATCTAATGCAAACTTCTCCAGAAAATCAAGGAAGACAGAACATTCCCTAAGTATTTAATAGAATGGTATGTCCCTAATACTAAACTCAAATAAAGATATTAGTGGAAGAATAAATTAGAGACCAATTTCCCTCATGAAAAAAGATACAAAAAAATCTTCACATAATACTGTGAATTCAAGCTGAATTCACTAATAAAAAGTAGGATACATCATGACCAAGTGGGGTTTATTCTAGAAATTAAAGATTGGTATAACATTTAGCAATTGATTTAATTCACCATATAAATATATTAAAGGGAAAAAACCCACTTGATAATCTCGATATTCACAGAAAAGATGTTTGACAAAATTCAAAACACATTTAAAGATTAAAAAAAACTCCTCTCTAAGGAATAAAAATTAACTAATTAAAGGGCAACTTTGAGAAAACTGTTACCATGTTCAGTGGCTGAAAGCCTGAATGCCTCCTAAGATTGGGAACATGACAAGGATGAAATATTCTATCATTTCTACTTAGCACTGTGCTGGAGATCCTGCTCACTGTATTAAGTCAAGAAAAATAAATAAAACCCATATATGGAAAGAAAATAATGCTGTATATGTAGAGTATAAGATTGTATATGCAGAAAAACCTAAACAAGCTGCAAAAATAAAAACTAATTCATGATTTTGACAAGATAGCAGAAGATTAATTTTACAAAAATAAGTTCATCTCCAATTCTGAGAAACAAAAAATTGGAAAGTAAAATTTTAAAAATACAATTTGCAATAGCATCCAAAACCATGAAATACTTAGAGATGAATTTAACAAATACTTGCCAAAACAGTACACTGTAAACTACAAAAATAAAATGCAGAGAGAAACTGAAGAAAAACTATATAAAGTGACACCCCATGTTCTTGGATCAGAACATTCATTATTTTTAAGACAACCAACCATTAATTGATTAAGAGATTAATATGTCACCAATCATAATCTCAGAAGGCTTTTTTGATAGAACTTGCAAAATTTTATATGAAATTTTAAAGAAACAATTTATAATAGCTAAAAAAAATCTTGAAAAAGAACAAAATTGGAGAAATACACTGGTTTTCAAAGCTTACATTAAAACTATAGAAATAATGATGGTGTGATATTGGCATAAAGATACACAAATAAATCAGCAATCAGCATGGAGAGTCTAGAAATTGACTCACCTATATAAAATCAACTCATTCTCAACAAATTCCAAATTAATTCCATGGGGAAATACTAAAATTTTCAATGAACGATGTTGGAACAACTATATATTATTATGGACAAAAGTAAATTTTCTCTCTTTACAATATATACAAGTACAATTGGATCCCAGGTATCAATGTAAAAGTTAAAATTACATAAACTAAATTTGGTCAAAATTAAAACTTGTACAAGAATGCTTATAGAAGCTTGATTAAAAATAACCAAAAAATATCCTAAACCTAGAAACATCCCAGGTGTTTCGGTTAAGGATTGATAATCTGTGGCATATTCATACAGTAGAATATTACTCAGCAATAAAAAAGGAATGACTACTAACATAATCAACATTATACTGAGCTAAAAAAGATGGAATCAAAGAGAACTTACATAATTCGAGATCAGGTAGAATTAATCATCAGTGATTAAAAGCTGCTCAGTGATTGCCCACAGCCTAGGGTTGGGGACTGATTACATAGGGACAGGGAGGGAATCTTTTACAGTTATGGAAACATTCTGAATTTTTATTGGGCTACTGGTTATACTGGTGTGCATTTGACATAACTCATTGAACTATATACTTAAAATGGGTTTGTTTTATTGTATATAATGTATATCCCTATCCTTGTGGTGTTCCTATACCCCATTTTGCAATGCCATCTGTCTCCTGTTCAGACCCTGTCCAAAATGACTTATACCTTTAGACAGACATTCTTCGAGTACCCTCTCAGATTTTTTACATAAGTAGTTAACTCATTAGATATTTGTTAAAGAATGAAGATTCTATAAAGGAAGTTTCTTTGTTATTAAAAAATACCTGATGAAAAGGAATCACCCTGGAGTATTCATTGCAGAACACTCTAGCCAAGTACTGTACCTTCTGAGTACCATCTCTAATTTAACATCCAAATAGCATAAAGTACAGGATGCATAACAGATAAAATCCTATCACCTGTTCAAATGAAATGGCTGTCTCTCAGAAAAATACAATATTTTAGGGGTAAAAAGGGAATTTAAAAACCTTTACCAATGTGTTTAATCTATTAAAAGGAGAAACTTGACAGTCTCTCAGTATCACATATAATGATAATAATGGCATTTTTTGAAATCCCCCAAAATATATACATCTTCTCTTCTTATGTACATATTTACACTCCCTTCACACTAGTTATATTAGATCTTAACATTTGCCAAATGTGGAACTTGGAATTAATAGTCCCCTATGTGCCTATGAGCTAAATGTTGTTTTTCCCATTTTTCTCCTCTTAGCACCCTGTAGTTCTATGTCTGAAAATTCTATTATCAGTAAAGCTCTCTATTCCATTAACATGTTGTATATATCTCAAATACAAATGCTTCTCAAGTGGAAATCTATTAAATTAAATTACTATCAGACATGACTATCATGATAGAGACAAGTTTTTCTTATTTCTTTCCTTTTAAAGGGAAGGTAAAGAGCAAGGTCTTATCTGAAATAGGAACATATTTTGATAATTTATTTTTAAAGAAATATTTATGGAGCTCCTATTATATAGCACACACTATGCTAGGTGTAGGAGTATAGTGATTGAGAAAAAAGAGAAAGATACCCTTGCTGATGTGAAGCTTATAACCTGTGGGAGAGAGGATGGATATCAAACACACTACACCACATAAAAGATATAGATTCACAAACTTAAATGTTCCCTGAAAGAAAAGCAATGGCTGCAATGAGAAAAGCGGGCCTATAGTGCCAGAGAAAGCCTCTTAGAAGAAGGGTCCCATAAGCAGATATTTAAGGTATGGACTGGGGTTGAAAAGATGTAAAAAGTGTGCCAAAGAGCACTCGAGACAATTAGAGGAGCAAGTTTAAAGCCCTAATACTGTAAAGTTGCAACTGTCATATATGAGGAAACAAAACAGGCCAGAATGGTGGGCAGTGCAGTGAGGGAAGGAAAGGGGGCATGAGATAAGACTGGGGAGGTAGCCTGGGCCTTTGAGGTTTTGTTAGGTGTACTGAATTTTAATTTTAAGTCCATAGGATGCTATTATTTAAAGAGATTGCCCCTGGTAACACCAGTAGTCAATTGAATAACTGTTGGAATCAAGAGAACTTAGTAAGGTGGCTAGTAATGTGCAAGCTACTAAAAAAAATGTTGTTTTTCTACATAGAGAAAAATCCCATTCCTAGGAAGAGGCTGAGTTCTGAAAAGCTGTTCTTTTCTATTAGCAAGCAAATTCAAAATGACTAAGAAATTTAAGTTTATAGCCATCAGATACATTTCTCCCAAAGAGACTTGTGAATTAACCCATCAAAGATGTTTAACCAGATAGAGTCTTCTAAACATTCTCTTAGGCTTTTTAAAAAAGGACTATTTTCATCTTCACTGAAAAAAGTTCAAGCAAATGCCCACCTCTTTTAATGGTCTCTGACAGGTTTTACTTCATCTGAGAAAACTGTCATTTTAACAATTTTGCATTTTCCAATCCAGAAACATGACACATTTGATTACTTAGGTCTTTTTTTTAACTTTTCTTATTCATATTTGTATTTATTTGGACACAAATCTAGCCTCCATTAAAATTTTTTTTTCTGTATAGCTTATGTGTTTTGATGCAATTTGATGAAACTTTAAATTTCATTTTATACTTGTTTGCTGATAATGTATAAAAATAAAATTGACTTTGGGTACATTGACCTTTAATCTCTAGTGCCTTGCTAAGTTTACTGTTCAAATAATTCTTTTGTAGATTCCTCAGGCCTTTCTACATAAATAATCATTCCATTTACAAATAAAGACATTTTCTTTCCGAGATTTATGGCAATTTTTTTTGCCTGTTTATAATTTTTTTAAAAAGCTGTGGAATAGGCCATAAAAGTGATATAAAATGGAAAGTCTAGAAATAATCACGTATAATTTGTTTATAAATATATATGATTGGACATACTCAAATTTTAAATATTTGGACATGTTCTTCGATAAATATTAAGTAATTAGATAAATTACATTTAAATAACATGATATAGACAAAAATACAAATTCTTGCCTTAAGAGAAGTGGAAGAAAATCATTTTATAATCTTAGTATGGAAAATAGTTTTATAATTATTATCCAATGACTGAAACTAAAATATTGATAGATTAAAATTGATTTATTCAAAATACCACAAATAATGTTTTTAAATGATAAACTAGAAAATATTATGATATGTAAGCTCAAACATCCTTTTTAATATATAATTCTCAAATAGAGAAAACCTTAATAGAAAAGATAATTTACCAGAAAAGATAAACAGGAAGACTGTAGCAGATCACAAAATAAAAAATAAAATCACAAGAGATATAAGAAAAAATGTTTGACTTAACTAATAATAAAAATACAAATAAAAAAATGAGATGCAGTTTTTGACTTTTCAGATTGCCGAGATAGAATTATAATGTAATATAAATAATATATACTGTAACGGTACAAGAAGAAATAATAAAATCTTTGTTGAGGACAATTTAGTAATCCAGTAATTAAGCTTCTAGTAACTTATTTTAGTAAAATTTTGAAAACACATTATTTAGAATAATGAGAAATACAGACATGTCTAATAAAAATTTGGTTAAATTATGGTATATCATATTTGAATATTTTACAATATTATATAAAAATGATAAACATTTATTGGCATGAGAAGAAGTCTACAATGCCTGAGTTTGAAATAAGATGGGGCTGGGATCAGAACACAGTTCTATCATTTACCCACTGTGTGACCTTGGGCTTAATGTCTACACGCAGTTTCCTCATTTGCAAAGTGACGATGATGGGGACCACCTAATATAGCTGTGAGAATTGAGATAATGGGGAAAAATGCCAGTATGTGGCACACAGTTAGGTCTTATAACAGTTTATTTTTTGCTCACTCTACTGGAGCTATCTTAAATTATGATTATAATAATAGTCATTGTTGTTAATACCTTTAAATAAAAATGAATTTATAAATATTATACTAAATTGAATATTTGTTGAAAATCATATATGGATATACACAAAGAGATTGTGAAAAATAGAATTTCTGGAAGATTATGCAAGAAATTGTAAACAATGATTAATTATGGAAAACGGGAAAGGAGACACTGACAGGGGAAGAAATTAGACTTGGGCTTTTTATTTATTCTACCTTTGGGGCTCTTTGAAATTTCAAAATGAGCATGGATTGTTTTAAAATACACACACATACCCCAAAATATTCACTCTAGTTCTCTTTTGATGGTGGAATTTTACAAGTGCTTTTGATTTGTTCTATTTTATACTTTCCATTGTTTAATAAAAATTACTTTTAACAACCATATGAGACATTAAAAAAACTAAAAATAAACACATTATTACTTTATTAATTAAAACAAATTATAAAATATGCTGAAACCATTCCAAACTATAGCTATCAGTTATTTTTTATTTGAAAACCATAAAATTCTCATCATTTCTAGTCCTTCAGTGCCAGCTAGATTGGTTACTAAGTAAATCCAAATAGTTTGCAGCAATCCTGAGCACTTGACACTGTACTTCAAGTTTGGTAACACACGTACACATCATAGTCACTGTGAAAATAGCTCAAGAAGGCCGATGGTTCTAGAAACCCTGTTGTGTTGACAAAGGCTGCTTCCACTTGTAATACCTGCCCTCATTCAGGAGATGGTAGCCCCATGCTTCTCTCTTTTTCAGTTTTAACACTGTTCTTATGATATTTTAAAGAAGGAAATTACTGCATGAGTAAAAATTTCTAAAGTGGTCTTATAATTTATATTTGAAAACATAGTTTTCCAGCTAGAGAAAGAAATATTTTCTATGCTAGCTAATGGAAAAGATAATAACTCTTTATCAGATTGCACTCTCAAGTTTGTTCCTCGACTCACAATTTAAAAGGAGATTATAACCTCTTAGGCAAGAAATATTAGACCACCACCTAGCACAGCACTGAACGCCTAGCAGTTACTGGATAACTTCTGTTAGACTGAAAATAGAAACAATCTCAATTCTCACAAAGCCATGGTAGTGAATTTGCAAAAGAGGCTCTGGCTATATTAAAACAAACAAACAAACAAAAAAAAAAAACAAAAAAACCAAAATGATAAAAGCACCCTGTATAGGCTAGAATAGAGAAAAGCAAAAAGAACAGTAGGAGTTCCAGAAGATGCAAAGTATTCAGGTGGCAAAATTTAAGATGGTTTCAACCCATTAAAAATATAAAAGGAGAGTGTATGTTTCCTATTGCTGCTGTAACAGAACACCACAAATTTACTGGCTTAAAATAACACAAATTTATTATCTTACAGTTCTGGTCAGAGTCCTAAAATCAAGATGCCAGAAGGATTGTGTTCCTCCTGGTAGCTTTAGGGGAGAATCTATTTGCCTTTTCTCGCTTCTAGAGGCTGAAGCTGCCTGTAATCCTGATAATTAAGGATAATTTACCCATTTCAAGATTCTGAATTTAATCACATCTGCAAAGTTCATGTGCATGTAAGGTAACATATTCATAAGCTTCAGGGAATAGGACGGGGACATCTTTGTTGGGCCATTATTCTGTCAACCACAGAGAAAAAGAGAAAGAGAAGAAAATCCTGAAATATGGCATAACTTTACCTAGAGATCTCTCCTCTAACCTCTTTAGGGATCATAGGTTGAAAGATTAAAATTAAACTCATAGAGATCTTGGATCATTTAACATCTGATTTCTCTAGATCTTTCTATCATGCTTAACCTCGTTGGGTTTGAATAAGGGTTTATTTAAGGAACTATTTTAAACTCAGAGAATTTTTAAAAACATAGCTCTTTAAGAGATTACAACGCTAATGAATTAAGTGACAACTAAAAGTATGGTAACCAGAATCTAAACTAGTTTGCATTGGATGCAATGGAGGGTGGTGGGAGAAGATTCTTGAGTCCAAAGATCCCAGGAGACCTTTCTCACTAATAGCCAGGGATCTGTCTCTTTTCTGGAAGTGATATAAAATGACAGAAGATATAATAAGAGAAATTGATTTAAAAGCATGACTCTGGTTTTGATAAAAAGAACATTCAACAAATAAATAGTGAAGGTGATAAAATACTAGGATGACTTTTAAAGGAAGAGAGGCTTTAAAATCTCCTTGCCAGATCTTCCAGCATGAGACCACAATAGGTCAAATGTTCTTTCTCTGACTGCAAAGGCTGGCCCATCCAGGTGTTCTCTCTGAGTGACTTTTGGTTTGTTGTTCCATGATTTCATAATTGCACAAGCCAAGGGAGTTGGGTCTCTAGATTCTGCAACCACAGGGAATGTGCCTTACAGTAAACTCAACAGAGAAATGGATAAGTCTCTGCCTTTTTTCATGAAATTCCCAAGGATTATATTCTAGTCACTTGCATGGGTTCATCTTAGCCCTTTTGGAGTTATAGGTTATTATTTACTAAGAGAAAAAAAAATCTTGAACAGTAGGCACTGGTCATACACATACTGAGACTTATGAAAAATAATATGACTCATCATATTTTCCTAATGACTAGAGAGCAAGGCATCATGAAAACGAGAATTGTGGATTGCCAGCCTAAAATTTGTGCTTCAGAAAAATCACAAATTCTTCTATGATGAGACATGGAATTGCTTGGAAAAAGTCAAACTTCACATAGTCAACAAAAGGCCTACTGTCTCTAATATAAAACAAGACAAAAACACCAAATAAAAAGGAAAACAACTTTCAAGTTATAAATATTGAGATGTCTATTCCTACTGAACTAAAACTGTAGCAGTGTTATTAATCTCCCAACTCAGTGAAATATTAAATTAATAAATACTTAAATCTCTCTGGCTAAAACCATTGGCCTCAGGAAGATTTATACTACTTTCAAACTAAGCACATGTGCCTGGCAGTAAGTCATGGCTTTATAACTAATGCCAGCCCAATAACTCTATTCTCTGTGCCCAAATTAGCCATTTTGTTTATTATTCAAATTATATAATGACCTTGTGATTAAATATAGATTAAAGAGTTATTTATGGCAATCCATTGAGTATGGACTGACTGAGCAATTTAATTATGGGGCTATTCTGTTACTGACATTGGCTTTTCATAGTCCTTTAAACTACTGTCTCACAGTTTAATCTAAATGTGTAGCTATAGGGATTTTTTACATTACAAAGGATATTCACTGAGTGAACACTTAAGTTATTATTAAAATATAGTTTGATTTTTAAAGCCTAAACGTACTATCAGAGATATACATATTGAAGCATATTTGAAAACATGGAATGATTATTAATGGCCAGCTTGTAATGAACATTTATTTTCTATGTGCTATAAACAGTGTGTGTGAAATATTTACATATGTTGAGTCATCTAATACAGCAACAAAATGAGGTAGAAATTATAATTGTTTCCTTATACAGGTGAAAAAAATTTTAGAGAAATTAGGCAACTTGTCTATAGTTATATTGCTGAATAGCTATTTAGCTAGAATTTTATTCAATACATCAGAATCTTAAATCAGATTTGAAGTTCATGAATTCTATTTCTAAATCAAAAAAAAAAAGGATGAATGACTCTAGATTTTCATAAGTTAGTCTTGTAACACAAGTAAGTCTAGGATATCCTGTAGTGATCAATAACTTATTAAAGTCCCTATGATAAAACGTGTGTCCTAATTGATACTCAACATAGGAAAGAAAGTAGTTTTCATTGTTGAGAGTTTAGCAGCATCCTTTTTTCTTAATAATTCAATCTAGGTTTTTATACTCATCTGTGCCATTTCCATCTAGATATCACTTCTGCAGAGTTAAATCTCAAATTTCTATACCTAAACTTTCACCCCAATCTAGTCCTTCACTCTTAGTGGTCTACCTAACATTTTTATTTGACTACCCATTTCATATTTTTTCCAAGCTGAAGATGCTTAAAGCTGAAGTCATCATTCATTCTGATAAAGTAGTTCCCTTGCTCTTTTTGTCAATAATATTCCAAGTCCTCAAATTCTTATTTCTAGTATATATTATACACAACTTTCACCTCAATCTTCATACAATAGTGATTTAATTTTTTTAACTCACTGTTCAAATCCCTTCCCTGCCTCCCAATTGCCTAAGACTGGTGTTTTCATCAAGGAAGGACAGGATATGCAGGTGATGTAATAATATATAAAGAGGAAGGTACGCATAGATCTTCCCCTGCCTTCACAAGATTCTGGTATTTTCTCTAGTACACAACTACCATGATAGTAAACCAACACATCCTTTGGGTATTTGCAGTTAGAAAAGCAGTCCAGGAAACAAACAAAAATTCACGCTTCTTAGCTGATGTCCAAGGCCCTTCCTAATGTAGGCCTATCTTCACAATCCTTATGTCCCAATAATACCCCTCATGAATCTTATTCATCTACCAAAATCAAACACTAATTCTCATATCAAAGTTATTGTTTATGCCACAAATAAGACCTTAAATACCAAGAGATCATTAATGTGCATTTGGCCACAAGGCCACCTGGTTTTTCTTTCCTGTTTCCCATGTTCCGTTATAATACGCATGACTATCTTATCCCCTCAACTATCTTCTTGGCTAAATGCAACATGTACAAGGAGAGAGACAGCCTCATACTTCTGTATCCTCTAATCAAAAATGGCCCAAAGGATGAACAGTGCTTTTGCATTTGCTGTACCCTCAGTAAATGTGTTGACTTGACCTTGAATGAAACTGTAGAGTCCTCTTGCTAAGTTTTTCCTCTCTATTCAAATCCACTGATATTTATATTGCGTCAGATTTTGACTATGTTTATTCTGCCTTGCCCAGTGGTCTCAAGAGAATTTGAATGCTACAGAAATTTGGAAATTGTGATATCAGCATATTTACTAGACAGTTCAATTACAGTCTGCACAATAGTGAGCATGAAATAGCTGAAGTATAATAAGACGCATTTCAATTAGGGAGCTGTTTAATGGTGTGATACAGAAAGTACCACATTTCTAAGCAGCAGTAAGATCTGTTTTCAGCTTTGACTCCAAGAATTTGGCCTTTTCTGTGAAAAACAGTGAAATAAAGCCCCACCATACAATATAGAAAGGAAAAGATTCATCTTAGTTGAGATAAAGCTAATACACAGCTAATAAAAGCAGAAAACGATACATTAATACACTGAAAGGGAAGCAGTTGTCAGTATCTGCCATGTCCTCAAACATCAACGTTTTTAGAAAAGGGAGATGGTCTTGCTAAGTTCTACTTGCTGTGGCTCCCTCAAAGGGGCAATGAAACAGAATTCTGTTGTGCCCAGTTTTCTCCTCACTCTCAATTCAGTTCAGAAATGGACTTTCTATTCTACCTCTTACGGTTCCTCCTTCCCTATTCCTTTGTCTTCCTTGAAAGTTGACCCTTGTATTTTCAAGGGGCAAACAATCATGTCTAATGAAACATACCAAATAGGGGACTGAAGTAGGGAATTACTTTACCAAGCTCGAATTCATGCATTTTCTCAGGCAGAAGCCCAGATTAGTAGAGCTATATAGAATATATTGCCTAATTTAATTCTGAGTGCTTCTAGTGAGCTAAACATGTGTTATTGGTATGCTGAACTTCTCATAAAAACCCTTAGTGGCCAACTGTGGCAGCGAGTCCCTCAGATCCCCTAGGGTAACCAACTAATCCTGGTTTGCTCAGGACTTCCCATTTTTAGCACTGAAAGTCCTGTGGTCTGCAAAACTCTTTAGTCCCAGGAAATCCTCTTTCTGGCCACCATAAGCAAAGTTTTACTTTTACTATAATGTATTATAAAACTATCATTTTTGTGTGTGCTAGGCAAAAAATGTTGAGATGTACTAAATGATCTTGCGAGCTAATTGTTTAGATTATATTCTGCATTTTTCAATTAAGGCTTTATGACTCACAAGTTAAATAACTTGTCCAAGTTCATTCAGCTAATAAGTGGTGGAGTCAAGACTTTAAACTAGGCCTTCTAATTTCAAATTCTGTGTTTTTACCATTTTATCATGTTATTGTCTGTCTTTTGCTCAGAAATGATGTAGAATTTCTTCTCCTTGGGACCCATGTACCTTTTTTTTCCTCCTTAAAAGTTATTTATACAACCAGGGTGACTGAGTATGGATAGTTTCAAGCACAGATACACACAGTAACCAGAATTCCTTCCCTCTGATGCTCAGGTCTTACTGCTGAGTCTGAGTTATCATGCCAGGCTCTTTTTGTCTTTATAATAACACTTCTCTCAGTAATTTCACTGTCTTTTCCTGAATTCTGCTGCCCATCAAATTCATTATACTAACCAAGTCTTCCATCAAATATGCCTAAGTCTGAACCTCAAATGCGAGTACTATCCAAGTCTTCTCCATCTGTATAAATCAACGGAGGCAAATGTATACATTGAAAAGAGTTTTCAGAGATTATCACGTGGGGCAAATCTGAGTCTTGTCTTTGACCCAGATAGGATACTCTGTTGCATGCAACCACGGTTTCATTCACTCCTGATCTAAAGCTTTGTTATTTCCCATACTTGGTAAAAATAAATGCATCTCATCGTTAATCTCGGGGAATTTTCTAAAACATGAGATTCTGTAGTTGTCACTCTGGAACAACTATTTCAAGTATTTTTCCCTGAAGGCACCTTTATATGTAAAGATTATGTGGCAGATAGTGTCACCTTGTGTGAAAAGATGTATACTCAGGTCATTCTGAGCAGTGATGTCTTCTGCCAATCCTATCCTTTGGCCTTACTACCTGAAACCTTAGAGTCTAAACATCAAGATAATGAGCAGGAATTACAGTGATGTTTATCATGGTTGATAGAGTTATATAAAAATAGTCAAAGCCAAAGAGATGTCTGCTATGCCTGAATGCACTTGCTTCTAAAGACTAATGTCTTTAAAAATTAAGTTTCTTGCACTTTTGGCAGACAAATCTGCCCTGGTTAATGAAAACTATATATAATACTGTGAATATAAATTCATAGCTTCTTCCCTCTCATTGTCCTCATCTAGTTTTTGTTCAGCCACTATGTTCCCAGAATACCTGAGTCACTTTCACAAAATGCAGATATTCAAAGTTATAGATATATTACTATTTAAAAGATTAATATATTTAATATCTTTAATCGGGCATTCAAAATTTCAACTTACCTGTCCAAACACATTTTCTATTTCTCTCCTTCATATACTCTAGCCATTATTATTCAATATATTTTCTTGCCCATGAGGCCATGATGCTGTTCAAGTTTTTGTACTGCTTCCTGCTCTGCCTTTCCTTTTTATATTCACATGTCAAAATTCTAACAAAACTTCAAATCCCAATTAAATACCATCTTCTTCACAAAGTCTATCCTGATAACTCCAAATCAAAAATATTTTCCTTTCTTAAAATTTCTGAGCTCTATCTTTTGGAAACTATATCGTCAACTTTATTGCACCTGAGGTAATTGGGTAAGGTAAGGACCAAAAAATAGATTCTGATATTTTCAAGGCAACCAATATTTTTAATTACAAGTAATAAAAATATATTGTAAGTGAAGGTGACTACATGAAATAGCATTCTATTTTCTTCAAATTATGAGAAATACATTAATTTTGGTGAGTATTTAATTTAGGTATACATGATTACAGTAGATCATAAAGATGGTCTAAGTTACCTCTTTCCATAAAGAGGCAAGGGCTATCTCTATGTCTTTTGAATCTGAACTAGATTTATAACTTGTTTTGGACAATAAAATGTTGCAGAAATGATGGCTGTCAATTACAACCTTGGTTTCAAGTGGGCTTATATGCATCCTTTTGTTTCCTGAGAATCCTGTCACTGCCTCATGAATAAGCTTGGTCTGGCCAGCTGGATGATGAGTGACATAGTCCAATCCCCTTTACTGCTCTGACAATAGCCAGACATCCATAAACACATGAGAACTAGCCACTGTCCAGCGGACTATATATTCATTAATGAATGCAGACAAGATCAGTGGCTTGTTTTTAAACCACTGAGTTTTAGGGTGTTATATTACGTAGCAAGATCTATTTGACAGTGATTATATTAGAATAAGATATAAGGTTAGGATAGTCTGTAATATTATCTTAAGATTGAAAAAGGCATTAAAGAGTCAAGCATCTGATATTTAAATTTCCTTTGCAACATTTCTAACAAGCAATCACCCAAGTTATTTAAATATCTAGAAATGGGCATCTTAGTTTTATAAAGACAGCTCTTATTAGAAATTTCTCCTCATACTAAGCAGAAATCTGCCTACCTATAACTCCTCCAAGGAACCATGTTCTGTGCTCTAGGAAGCTTGAGACAATTTCTTTTCCACATCTAACCTTTCAAATATTTGAAGACTTTGAACATTGTCTCACCTGAAAGTTCTCTTTTCCAAATTCAGCTTCCTGGTTCTTTGGTGTTTTTTTCATATGGTATGATTTGAGACCACTTTTCAACCTGATTGTTAGATCTACATGCTTTCTCTTTTGTCTATACCTATGCAAGTATTGTACCCTGAACTGAGCACAGCACTCCTGAGAAGCAGGGGAGCTTTGCAAGCAGACAAACTTTCCATCCCTACTCCCCATACTGTACTCTCTCAATGCACTCTAGGAGTTCTTTCCTTGCAGGTCTACAGCACTAGCACCATGGTCTTAACTTAATTTGCTGCTAAAAATGAATGCTTACCATTTTTTCACTCATTGACATTAACTGTTTTTCCTCTCTTCTATAGAGTGTAAGACCTCCTTTTATCTCTAATTGTGATAATTAGGGCTGTTCAGAAACATTCAAGTTCTAGTCTCCTTTTAGACACATAAAGGGACAGCGCTTCAACTCTCCTTTTAAACCTACTTATTGCCACGTGATCGCTTTGTCCCTTGTAATATGAAGGGAAGGGAGATGCATCATATCTATGTGGAAGTTTTAAGAGTTAGAGCCCAGTTTACCACATTCTAATTTCTCTGCCATGAAATCATGAAACTATGTGTTGAGACAAACCTCTGCCAGCCTGGTTCCCTGAGCAACTATGAAGAACAAAGTGTATCCTCCTCTCCTATATCTATATGCACTGAACATGTTGTATGGGTGAGAAATAAACCTTCATTTGATTAACATACTGAGATTTGGTAGTTGTCTGTTACTACACCATAACTTATCCTAATACACTATTTATACTTTATCTTGCTAGATCAGGTCATTGTTGTATGCTAAGATCTTTTGGAAAGTAATTCTATCATCTAACACACTAGTTATTATGCCCAGCATTATATATACCCTTGAAGCCTACAATCAGATCTTTTATATTTCCATCTAATTCAGTTAAAACAATCTGTCCACAGGCAATTCCTAAAGCACTCCACTAAGAACCTCCCCCAGTACAAACCATTCATGAATTATCATACTTTGGGTCCAGTTATTCAAGTCATTATTAATCCATTTAGGTGATATATTTTTTCAAGGAGATATTATGAAAATTCCTAGCAAATGCCTTTCTGGACTCTAGATAGAAATATATCTACAATTTTTATTTGATATACCTACTTAGAAACCTTGTCAATCTAATACATAATGAAAGATTAAGTTTAAAATATATAATTACAAATAATTGATCTAGAAAGAAGCATCATTTATTTGAAAATTACATCAATTTGGCATAATAGTGAAACAGTCAAGCCCTGGAATCAGGTAGACCTAGTTCAAATCTCAGCTGTGATAATTAGTCACTGTGACTGATTATGCTTAATATCTCTAAGCCTGTTACCTTACCTGAAGAATGAAATAATTATAACATCTACATCAAAAAGTTGTGATGAGGGTTAGAGGAGATAATATAATAGTGCTTAGATGTGGTCTGTTAAATTGTTACAATTCAAAAAGCATTGTTATATCAAAATGATTTTGAATTTGAGAAGCTAAACCTATTTTTTAAATAGCATTTAAAATGTTTCCTTATATTTACCCTGTAATATTTCATGCTGTTTCTAAATACTAAGGAAAACTAAAAACCAAGAAATATCTTAACCTATTAGTCTTCAATTTAGAATTGGTCATATCTCAGAATTATAGTATAGTTTTGACAGTAAGATGTTTAATATTTAAGAAAGTATTATGGATTAAGCAAAGTTGTTACTTTAAATATTCCAGACCACTGCAATAAAATGAGTATCACAATAAAGTGAGTCTCAATAATGTGAGTCGTAATCTTTCTGCTGGTAGAGGGTCTTGCCTTGGATTTGTAAAAAACACATCTGTGAAGCACAATAAAGCAAAATGTGTCTGTAATTACAAGGTTATAAAAACATGCTTTTTTTTAGGTGATTATTTTATTGTACTATCAAACTACTCTATGTCTGCCTATAAGAGGAAACATATTATTCACCTTCATGGAACACAGTATTTATTAAAAAAAATACTTAAAAACACTTAATATATGCTTTGTTGAGAAATACAATGATCAAGCTCAGTGCTCTTCTTCTTTTCTAAGATATTTTATATATGTTAGATGTACCCAGTAGCTGTGTCAATTACATTTTGGAAATAACCAGTAGGCTTAGGAACCATGGAATTCATTAAAATTGCCATCTTATCTAGTGGGTTATTTTCAATGTTTTTGACTAATAACTGGTAATTTTCTAACAAGTGATTATTCTGCTCAATGTAAGAGATGACATTTTCCATAGTTACTGCACTGGCTTTGTTTTAAGACTGACTGCTCAAATACTGTCTTCACAAAGGATGTATCGGTGATGTTAATTTGCTTTCCTCAAACACATAAAATATCTGGAAGGCATTACAAGATTAAACTCGATTCTGTGTGGTGTATTCCTAAAGATTGATTTTCTAATAAATGTAACCCAAGCTGGAGACTGAGAGGCCATGATTAAAGACCTGTTTTAAAGAACCAAAAATGGATAGTAATATGCAAATGTTCAACAAGAAAACTGAAAAAAGTCTTAGAAAAACGTGCTTCTACTTCTACATAGCATATTTTTTCCTCCAACAAATATGATTTCCTCAGGTTTATTATCTAGGAATTTTATTTTTCTGAGGCTATAATATAACCTATAGCTGCTACATTAATTAGGTGGTTCCTCCTGTGATGCTGAGTTAGAAGAAAGCATGACAAGCACTGGTTTTGAGTTTTGTTTTTATTTTTGCTTTTGTTTTGAGGTGGATCCTGGAGCAAGGAAATAAATCTTGAATGGGAGTCATGAGGGTGAGGAGGCAGAGGCAGTGCCTCTCCTAATCGAGAAAAGATTTGGCCTCAGGGGCTGGGTGTATAATACAACTCCTACCACTAAAGCACTAATCTTTGGAAAATGCAGGATTTGAGATTTCTTTAAAGTATGCCTCAAGTACTATGAGATGGAGTTAGTGCTCTCAGAAGCCAGCGAAAGGCAGACTTCTTTTTGGGTGTGGTTTTGATTAGCAATCACTAAAAAGAAAAGCAGGCCCTTTCTAAGGAGCCATCCGGTGCTTAGTTTGCAACAATTATGGAAGACTCCAGTGTTAGGAACCAGCTAAAGGAAAGTTTTCAGCTTTGGTGGCTGTGGTTTCCTTCCCTTAAATGAAGATATCTGCATACTGGGTTGATATGGGCAAGGGGTCATATGCAGGCTCTGGATCTAAAACGTAAATGTATCATACTTAAAATAAAAGAGTTGCCTGCAACCTAAGTAAAGAAGACCAACTCTTTAAAGAGTTTAAAGAGTTTAAAATCAAGTTGAAAGTCACAAATCTTGAGATTTCTGCAACTTAAATTCATATGTTCCACTGAAATGACATATGTGGGACCATAAAAAGTGTTGCTAATACCTCCCCCTTGTACAAAGAAAGAGAAATATAACAAATTAAGAAGTATATTCAAAGCCATGTAGAAAAATCCCTATTTCATATTGCAGAAATGAGGAGTCATTAAGCACATTTAAATAGAAAAGCACTCTGCTTTAAGAAGATTAATTTTTAACAGTATTCAGATAGGACTTAATGTGGAAGAAGGAATGGATGAAGGAAGATCAGTTTGCAATTTCCTAGGTAAAAGATATTGAAGATTAAAACCAGATTGATAGCAATATTAATAAAAATAAGTTGAAAAGTTATGAGTGTAATGACTAAATTGCTATACAGTAGTAAATTGTGAAAGTAGATCCTGTTTGCATCTGATAACCTTTATAATAATTAACAATCCTTAACCCTAATTCACTTTTACCTGAATCTATAGTGACCTCTTTCTGTACCAAATCCCCTCAAGGAAAGAAACTCTTCCATAAAAAACTGAAAAGTCAAAGAAAGACAAAGCTTCCCTTTTTCTCCAAAGAGTAACCTCTTAATGTGAGTGAAGCAAACTGTTAATTTGCAGGCTATCATGTTCTTAATACTTGGCACACTTATTTAAGAATGTAAGGATGTTTGCGTAAGATAAACCACTGACCCAAGGAAGATATTACAGCAGTGGAAACAGTCACTGCCTATGCTTAGGAGACTCTCTGGCCCTTTCTTTGAGAAATAAGGAAGTTACCTGAGGGGATGGAGAAGAATCTGATTTATGGACAAGAGTGGAAAACAATGAAATGAAATGTTCTCAGTTTCTAGAGAGAAGATTGATGCTATGAGAAAAGATAGGTTGAAAGCTTCTGCAGAGTAAGATTGATCTTAGCCTCTATGTTAAATGGCTAATTTTAGGCCCTGGCTAAACACGGAGGCCAACTAGAGTGGGGAAGAGGGCATGAGGACAGCATGTAACCTCCTAAACTTTATAGAGAAATATAAAAACAATGTAAAACAATGACAGAGATATCAAGAGTATCTTAATCCAGCTATATCTATTTATTGTGCAACCTCTGTCAGGTTTTACAACAGAAAAAAAAAATCATATTTTAATCAAGGTAAATTTAAAAAAAAAAAAACAATTGTTCATAACTTTGGCTGATAATTGATTTGTTTACCTCCATTAAGTTATTTGTCTATGGCATTAATTGAACCTTGGAATTCACAGTAAATAATATATATATTTTAATTGTGAAATTTGAAAATAAGATCAAAACAGAAACTTTCTATTTGGCAATCTTCCAGTGTTCTGCCCTTCAACAGTATCTCTACATTTTTTTCTTTCTCTGTTCTAATGTCTCTCAACCTCACCTCTTTCCTGACAAGCTTCAATCATCCTGTTAGTGGTTGCAAAGCAATCATCAGATTCCTGGGGATAAGAAAACAGCTATAGCCTAGTTCAGAACCAAGGACAGGGGATGACCTGTTATTATAGTTCTATGAGAACAATCCTGCAGAGAACTTGAATCACTAGAGAAGAAAAGGAACAAAGATGAGTATCACTTTTCCCAAACTATCTTTTCCTAATCTTCACCACTGTTTTATCGATTTTCCTGAATTTGGGTGCAGTCAAGGCTGGTACTAGAAAGAAAAAAATACAGAAGACTTAAAATGTTCCTCAGCATGCAACCAATGGAACTTTGACTATAAATGTCCAGAGAAGGGTGAACTTACACCATATGCAATCAAAGTAGAGGAGTATCATTCTAATTTCAAAAAGTGATTTATATTTGGAGAAGGTACTTGTATGATTTCATTCACTATCATTTATTAAAGTAATTTTATCAAATTGACTTATCGGATGCTGAGTAAACACGGCATGTATCATTCAGATGTCCCTCAGAGAAAATCTCCTTAAAAGAATGTAGCTGGATGACAGCCTTCAGCTACAACACCACATGGTCATTAATCCCATGGCCACAGTCCTCAAGCTTCTCCCAATGAATGAACATGGTGGAGGTAATAAAAATAATCATTTATGCTTAATCTCTAACAGGGGATCTTTTTTCTAGGACTCCCCAGTAGTCTAACACTTTCTTGTAAGCTCATTTTGGTCAGTTTAAGGGTTTTCATACCCATTCCTTCCTTCTCCTTTTCCTCACAGATGTCAGACTCATATCATGGTCCAAAGTCTCTTCTTACCTACTCCTGCTGTCTCTCCACTTTATCTGTGAGATGTTTCCTCCAAAAAAAGCTCTTGTGCTTCTCTAATATTTTAGTGTGTGCTTCTGGTAGGACTCTTAGCTTACATATATGACAAAAGTTATCAAACTCCTGTAAAACCAGGAGGAAGTGTAAAACGCTAAATTTAATGATTTCACTTAAACAAACATCCTTACAGCCTTCTCTCTCTCTCTCCCTCCCCTACCCCCTCTCCATCTCTCCCTCTCTCCCTCCCTCTTTCCATTCCTTCCTCCTTCCCTCTGCCTCCTTCCCTTCTTCCCTCCCTTCCTCTCCCTTGTTCATCTTTTTTCTTTACATCTCACAATTCCTTTTCCAGAGCTGGTCTAAATTTATTGTGACAGATGGAATAGAATGAACTTTGGCATGTCTTTTCCAGCAACATTTACTAGAAATGTACAGAGAGATGAGCAGAAATCAGAAAGCGACATTGTTAACTCCATGATCTTGTTTCAGTGTGTATGGACTGTTTTTTCATTGACACTTGAGAAAGGGGAGAGAATGACAAATGTGGTTTGGCTCTGAACTGATTAGGGACATTGAAGGTAGAGGAGTGAAGGATGTAGTAACATTGTCACAAAGAAGCAATGACTCCCTATTTTGAAAGTCTGCTCCAGTCTCAGTTTTCCAGGACAACAGAAGTTATAATATTTACAAATATAGTAATAGTCCATTTTATTGAAAAATAATTTTAAAATATGTATAGAAAAAGTGAAACAAGAAAATCTTTCTGAAAGAGGTTGTGACTGAAGGCTTCACTTAAATGTATCCTTCGAGATATTTCAAGAGGCAATAAGCATTCATATAATGGTATATTCTCTTAATGACTGAAAATTAACACCCCTTTCCAATACCATCATAATTTCTAAATCCCTAGGAGAGTCTTTAAAATAGACAGTTTCTAGGAAAATAATGTGGAAAGGATTTATTCAAAATGCAAAGACAACCTATTTTAGCAAGACATTGACACAGCTTGCATTTAAAAACATGGGAGTAGATTAACTCTGTTGCTTTGACAATAATACAAGTCCATATTCAGACATGAGTTAGGAAAGCAAGTTGTTAGGAAGTGATGGATGCCATAGGCAAGGAGGAGTTGCAGTAACTTAAAGATCATAAACTCAGATAAGCTTCCAAGATCATGACACACATTTTTTCAAAATTAAATTGGAATTTATCTTAATTGTTTTCTAAGATAACTTGACAAAATAAATGAAAAGCTATCATTTTCGAGTAAACTTAAAGACAGTGTGTATAGGGTAGGGATGAAAAAGTAATCCATTTGTTACCTGAATTTTCTATGGAGAATCTAGATCAATCTTTTACCACAGCTGGTTTTCATAACATATTTAAATCACTGTGACATTTCAATTGGAATATAATTCTTCACACATTTATTTTTAGAATATTAAAAGTTTACAGACATAACGTCTTAATTACTTTTATTCAGGAAAAATAAAAATGGTATATGTCATTTTTAGGAGCTTTAAATTTGAAATTTTACATGTTTAATTTAAAATAAGTAACACAGATATATTTAACAAGATTCATTTTTGAAGAATGAAAGTACTGTAAAACATAACTTAAACTTTATTTGCCTCAAAAAAATGCTAAAACAGGCATCTGAGTTTTGCTTCTACTTATATTATACACAAATGTGCTAAAATGTCAATATTTATAAGATAGCTAATCTTTCTGTTTATACTTTGCATAGGCTTTGGTCAACACATACTTTAAAAAATCTATAATATATTTGCTCCAGTATCATTTACAGTAATGATACCTAGAAATACTCTTGAAAAATCAATTAATAAAAAATAAACACATGAACATTATTTAATAATGATGTATTTAAAAATATTTACATCACTTAGAAATAATGAAGTGGAAAGTTTTCTAGGATATGTTGTTAGATGATGGAAAAGAGAAAAGAAAAAATGAAACCATAAGTTGCACATCTGATACGCCATAGTGATTAAGATCATGGACTCTGCACTAGACTAACTGGGCTTGAATACTGATTTTGTCACTTGCTAGCTGTATGAAGGGCAAGTTAAACTAATTTATACATAGGTTTCCTTGTTTGTAAAATGGCAGTCGAAATAGTACTTACCTCATAGGGCCATTGTAAGGATGAAATTAGTCATTATACATGACACAATTGTAACAGTACTTGCTACAAAGTCAGCACTAAATTAGTGCTTGCTTATTTACATATAAAATAGCCTAATTTATGTTAAGTGCACAAAGCTACTATTTTATATTAACAGATATGTATGCAAGCACACAGAAAAAGGCCTATGGACATACATGTCAAACTTATACTAATATATAACTATGTGCATTAAAGGTAATCATCTGCTTTGAGTATTTTACATAAAAATATAATTCATATATTATTTTTGAGATTAAATTTTAAATACTTTTATCCATCCATTAAATGAAACTATAAAAAAAACCTTGGAGATTACATTAACTTATTAAAACAGAAAAATCTTTAAGTACACATCATTAAATACAAACAAGTAGATCAAAAGATAGTATTAACTATTTAAATATAAACTCATTTATGTAAAATGTGTTGGCATTTCTATATGGAATGATAATAATGGCTAATCTGGTTAATATAGATACATATATATATATATATACATACATATATATAGGTATCTATATTAGATACCTATATATACATATATATGTATCTATATATATTCTTTATATATATAGATGCATATACACATAACTATACATATATATATACATCTATATATTATTTTTTAAAACACTGTAAGGTCTACTTTACTGTAAAAAAAAAAGCAGCAGTGAAGCTAGCTAGTTATAGCATCATGCAACATCTTGCATTCAAAATATATATATTGAGAGCACAGCCAAATACCATCAAGGAATGAATTAGATTATGAATGTACTTACCCACCAAATGCCTGAAGTGCAGAGAATTTGGAAGCATCTAAATCATTGCCACTTACTATTCGAGCCTTAAATAAAAAAATGAGAAAAACAAAACAAAACAAACAAACTTTTAGCATACCATAGCTGTGTAGAAGGGAATTTGGGACATGGGTCAACTGCACTAAACACATAACACCTAATATGACAAATGCTAAGCAGGGTCAGCTCCAAGTCAAAGCTATTGTGTTGTGAGCAGAAGTTTTAAAATTAGCTGTCGGCATTTAAACAAAAACACTGGAAGAGCCCAGGAAAATATATCATATTTCAAATACTATTTGCCCTTAAAACTTGATATGTGCAGTGAAGAGCATGAATAGTCAAGGAGATCATGATTAGCCAGACTTAGGAACAGATGCTGAGTTTGACAGTAGCAGACCCCTAGATTGGCAAGTGTAAGCTAAAGTAAGCGCAGCTGGCAAGGTGTAACCTCTTCATAAATGCAACATATTGGGGGCACACTTAAAGGACAACTAAAGAATGGAAAGCTGGGATAACATGCACATTTCACAACTAAAACAGAGGAACCAAAACAGGTCTGTCACAAACAAACATATACAAAAGACAGGGTCCCTCAGCAGGGAAGAAAATGTATGATTTAAAACCTTTTCATCCACAGAACTGCTATCTGAAAAAGAATCAGGAAAAGAAGGGATAAATGTTAGATGGAATACTTTTCAAGAAATCATTTAAACATATACATGAACAAAGTGTTACTGTTACATTATTTTAAATATAAGGGAACAGAATTTCAAGACTGCACTCCAACGGAAGAGGATTAGTTTGGTCATCATAATTTAAAAGAGCCGAAAAATGTGCCAGAATGCTTGAAAAGTAGCAAATGGTGACTACAGGATTTAATGAAAGACAATGTGTCATACAAAGAACACAGTTGAAGAATCAGAAGTAGTAGGCTCCAGCTGAGGCTCGCCCACATACTAAGCACACTGGGAAACCACTGAATTTTCTTGTCCAGACCTAACTCTTAAATAAGGTCTCTAACACTTTGCCCATATACCTCCAAACATTGTTGAGGGTCAATTTAGATCAATACATGTAAAAGTAAACCTCAGATGACTATATAAACTAAAGATGTTTTATTAAAGAATTATTTATTTAGCCTTCTCATATCATAAAACTTAAGAGCTGTAAGACTTCATTTTGCAAATAAGAAAACTGATGCCCGAATGGGTTAAGTGATTTATGACTACAAAAATAGTAAATGGCAGAAGTGAGGTACAAATCCAGGGCTCCTGATCCCTCATATGCTACCCTTTAGATCCACTGTTTCAGATGAGTTGATCAAAACAGAGAGAGGTGGCTGGTGCACAGATCTCCAGTGTAATTTATGATAAATCACAGGGTTAATATTTCTCAGTTTTAGTTGCTCATGGGACCAATTAGATGAACAATGAACTAATAATTTTTTTAAAGTCAAATCTAAATCTGCATGGTCTGTCTCCACCTTAAATATCACTATTGTTCTTAAACTTATTAATTCAGCTTTGCTTATTCGCATAAAGCTAAAGGGACTTCTCTATGAGTACAAGTTGGCAGAAAGCTAGAGCTGGGGTGACCTTGGGGTTCATGTTGTCCAAACACGTCATTTTTATAGATGAGCCCCAGAGAGATAAAGATTTCTCATGTAGCTCATGTAGCTCAGTGATGACCTTTATTAATGGAAATTTAAAATGTATTTAAGTATAATTTAAGTATGGATTAAATGCTATAACTGAATATTTTTGTGCAATATTTAAGAGTTATAGTTCAGGGTTATATTTTTTTTACTATAAGTCAGGGTAAAGCAAAATATAAATAAAAGACCAATCTCATTAGGGCCCCAAATATTTTTAAATACTAAATAAAATATAGAAAATAAAATGTAGCATTATATCAGAAGAATATATCATATATATAAATCTTTTACCACAAGCATGATTTAAAAATTATAGAATAACTAATTTAATATATCAGCTGGTCAGAAAATAGTCATCTGCATTTCGTTAGGTTCTAAAAAGTCACCTGATACTATTTAAAAATGTATTTTTCTAAAACAGGAAAATTTATTTCAGTTTTAAAGTTTAATATGCTAAAATCTTTCAGAGTCATCAACTTTAGTGTGAAATATTAGGGCATGCCTATTATCACTAAAAGAAAAAAATGCCCACTACCACAAATTTAACTTATTTCTAGAAATTCTGACCAATATATTAAAACTAAAATATTAAAAAAACAATGTAAGTGTCAGAAGGCAGGATATGAAGTTCGTGTTTTCAAGAATTAGAATTTTAAACCAAGAAAACCAAAAAACATCACCTGGAAAACGGTTAAGGTAAATAGTTATTGAAGTGAATATGTATAACCAACACATAAACAAAATAATAATAGTAAGTTATTTCCCACATACTTGCTATAACTAACTTGGAAAACAATGACATGAGATCTGATTTCAAATATTCAATACTTGGCATTGCCTGTCTGCCATTTATAACTGGCTTCTATATCAACCATCCCACTGAATAAGGTAATCCTAACAAAGCCATCTATTTTCCAGCTGCCAAATCTGATCACACATTTCAAGTTTTTCATTGACCGATTCATTCAATATTTTATTCATTTATTCATTGAAAACAGATTTTTAATTATCAACAATTCCTTTTTGCTCACTTCTACTTCTTTCTTGTCCATTTGCTGTCTTTTCCCCTTTGAAACCTTTCTAAAGTACAGATACCATCGCATCTCTTCCCTTTTTAAATCCACCAATGTTACTCAATACCCACATGAGAGAACATGAGATTTGTATCTATTACAGGTTCATAACTCAGTCCTCATTAACACCCCACACCTTCGCCATAATTAAGTTTTTGCCCTTTCATCATTATGCCATGATCTTTGATACCTGTGTGCCTCTAGATTTTCAGTTT
>KE801928.1:0-10654 GCA_000465285.1 Eidolon helvum | reverse complement strand
TGATCTTGCGCGCTCTGGAGGCCACCGCGCCAGGGCTGAGACGCGGGCGGGAAGGTCTGAGACGCCTGGGAGCTTTTCACATGGTTCCTGTCACCAACCACCAGGTTCACTCGCGGTGGCTCCCTAGACCCCTTCCTAGGCAACTCAGCGTGAAGTGTCCTCCCTCCCTCCCGGTATTCCCCTCCTGCCCTTTCCACACTCTCCTCACCTTCCCAAATTCACTCGGAAACCACTGACACAGTACAGTTAAGTCCTCGCTTAACCTCTTTCAATAGGTTCTTGGAAACTGCAGCTTTCAATGAAACCAATATAACAAAATCAATTTTACTGTAGACTAAAAGATATAAACAAGAGTTCAGGTCCCAAAGACATCGCCAAACTTCTAAATAAACACCCCCCAAAACTTCTAATATTAAACATTGAAATAAATGTGAGCTCTACATACATTTAAGACAGATGAATAAAAACAGGTACGGTAATTATTTTCCAGCCTGCTTATTCAAGTTCAGGGTCAGGTGATGGGAGCCTCTCCCAGAAGCTCAGAGTGCAAGGCCAGACTCGATGCTGGACAGCACAGCCTTCCAATTCAGAGTGTACTCATACCCACACTCACTCATTCAGACTGGAAAATGCAGACACACATCTTTAGGATGTGGGAGAAAACCCACATGGAGTGGGGAGAAATGCATACTCCCCACAGACAGTGGCCCCAGCCAGGAAATTTTTTCCCCTCATCAATATTATAACAAAATGATGTTGAACAATTCTATGTTGTTTGAGGAACTGCTGTATTCACTGGTACCAGACCTTCTGCTTAGAGCTCTGAAAAGGAAATTAGGAAAACAATTCCATTTATAATAGCACCAAAAAGAATAAAGTACTTAGGAATAAATTAATTAAGGAGATGAAAGAATGGTACACTGAAAACTACAAAACCTTGATGAAGGAAATGAAACAAGACACAAATGAATGGAAAGGCATCCCGTGTGCATTGATTGGAAGACTTAATGTTGTAAAAATGTTCATACTACCCCAAACAATGTACAGGTTCAATGTAATCCCTATCAAAATCTCAAAGTCAATTTTTATGGAAATAGAAGAACAATTCTAAAATTAATATTGGAACCACAAAAGACCATGAATAGACAAATTACTCTTGAAAAAGGACAAAACTGGAGGAATCACACTTTCTGATTTCAAAATATATTACGTAGATACAATAATCAAAACAGTGTGGTACTGGCAAAAAGGCCAACAAATAGATCAGTGGAACAGAATAGAGAGCCCCAAAAGAAATCCACACAAACTGTATATCCACATGCAAAAGAATTAAATTGGATTTTTATCTTACATCACATACAAAAAAATCAACCAAAAATGGATTGAAGAATTGAACATGAGACCTGAAAGTATAAAACTTCTAGAAGAAAACATAGGGGAAAAACTTTGTGACATTGTTCTGGCATTGATTTCATGAATATGGTGCCAAGACTACAGATAAGAAAAACAAACAAAGAGGATTATATCAGACTAAAACATTTCGGGACAACGAAATAAACAATCAATAGAGTGAAAAGGCAACCTATGGAATGGGAGAAAATATTTTCAAACCATATATTTGATAAGGTGTTAATCTCCAAAATATATAAGGAACTCCTACAACTCAACAGTAAAAAATCAAAACTAATAATATGATGAAAAAAATGGGCTAAGGACTTGAATAGATACTTCTCCAAAGAAGACATACAAATGACGAATAGACACATGAAAAAATGCTCCCCATTATTAGTTATTAGGGAAATGCCCCCCCAAACCACAGTGAAATATCATCTCATCTCACACCTGTCAGGATAGCCATTACTAAAAAAAAAGAATCTAAAAGACAAGTATTGGTGAAGATGTGAAAAAATTGGAACCCTTGCATATTGTCGGTGGAAATGCAAAACGGTGCAGTCACTATGGAAAATAATACAGAGGGGTGTCAAAAAATAAAAGTAGAACTACTATATCACGTAGTAATCCCACTTCTGGGTGTTTATCCAAACAAATTGAAATCAGGATCTCAAAGAGGTAACACTTCTATGTTCATTGCCATACTATTCAAAATAGCTAAGATATGAAAACAACCTAAATGTCCCCCCCCCCCCCCCCCCATAAAGAAAATGTGGTATACATACAATGAAATACTATTCAGCTTTTAAAAAGAAGGAAACTGCAATATGCAACAACATGGATGAAATTTGAGGACATTATGCTAAATGAAACAAGACAAATACTACATGAATTCACTTATATAAGATATCTAGTTGAATTCATAGAATCAAAAATTGGAATGGTAGTTGCCAGGGGCTGGGGAGAGAAGGAAACAGGAAGTTACTAATCAATGGACATAAAGTCAAGAACGATGAATAAACTCTAGAGATCTGCTGTACAACATTGTACTTATAGTCAACAATAATATATTGTACACTTAAAAACTTGTCAAGAGAGTAGATCTCATGTTAAGTGTCCTTTCCACAATAAAAAAATAAATAAATAGGACTATAAGAGAATACTATGAACAATCTTATGCAAACAAATTAGATAACATAAACAAGATAGACAAAGTCCTAGACACACACAAATTACAAAACTGACTCAAGAAGAAATAGAAAATCTGAACAGACCTATAACAAGTAAGGAAATTGAGTCAGTAATCAAAACCCTCCCAACAAAGAGAAATCCAGGCCAGATGGCTTCGCTGGTGAATTTTAACAATCATCTCAAAATGATTTAATGCCAATCTTTTTCAAACTCTTCCAAAAGTAGAAAAGGAGAGAAAACTTCCTAACCCATTTTATGAGGCCAGCATTACCCTGATACCAAAGCCAAACAAAGACATTACAAAAAAGAAAAATACAAACCAGTATCAATGACAAATAGAGATGCAAAAATCCTCAACAAAATAGTAGAAAACCGAATCCTAAAATATATTAAAGGATTATACACCATGACGAAAGAGGATTTATTCCAGGAATGCAAGGGTGACTCAACATGTGAAATCAATATAATATACCGCATTAATAAAACAAAAGGAAAAACCTACATGATCATCTCAGTAGATGCAGAAAAAAACATTTGACAAAATGTAACACCCTTTTATGATGAAAACACTCAGCAAACCAGGGATAGAAGGGAAAGTCTGCACACAATAAAGGACATTTATGAAAAACCCACAGCTAACATCATACCTAATGGTGAAAGACTGAAAGCTTCCCCCCAAGATCAGGAACAAGGTAAAGATACTTGCTCATTTTCACCACTATTATTCAACATTTTACTGGAAGTTCTAGTCAGAGCAATTAATTAGTCAAGAAAAAAAAAGCATCTAAACTAGATAAGAAGTTAAAAGTATGTTCACAGATGACGTAACCTTGTATGTAGAAAACTCAAAGAATCCATAAAAATTTATTATAGTTAATAAATGAATTCAGCAGCGTTTCATGATACAAGATTAATGCATAAAAATCAGTTGTTTTATACACCAACAATGAAAAATACAAAAAGAAATTAAGAAAACAATTCCATCTACAATAGCAGCCAAAAGAATAAAATATTTAGGAATAAATGTAACCAAGTAGGCAAAGAAACCTGCACACAGAAAACCACAGAATATTGCTGAAATGAAGAACTACCGGAATTAACATCTGGACCTCACTCTCCTCCATCCCACCCATCTTTTGTTAGTGCTGGTATTTGCAGAACTGGCAGCCAATGAGCAAAAGAATACACTGTTAAAGTTCACACAGAACACCCTCACAGGGTACTGGGCGGGATGGGCAGAGATGGAGAGTGAATCTGGAGAGCAAATGGAAGATATTCAGCATACCTAATAATTGCAGTGTCTGATATCTGTGTGGGTGCATATTCACTGCATGTTTTTTTTTTCTATCAGTTTATACTCATGGTGCCTTCTTTCCTTGTGTGTTTTGTTTTGTTTTTTGTTTTTATCATGAGTTTATAGTCCTTGAAATTTTATCTGTAGGAATTTTTTGAAGGCTGGATTGAAGTTGTATTTCTCCACAGAAATTTGTGTTTCTTCTGAGAGCCTTGTGGCTTTACCAGCCAGGGATATTTTATCCCAAATTTTTGACTTGAGCTGTTTCAGATTACCCGGTTTGCATGAATTCAGGCTTTAGACCTCCATAAGGGCCATGGTTTTGGTTCTATATTCTCAAAAGAGCCTTTCTCCGCTCCATGAAGGCAATTTTACTTGCAATGCCCTAGAAGGTGGGTTTATTTCTGGTCCAGTCCTACATTGAGGACACAGGACTGTGGGGTCTGGAGCAGACATATCTGGTGATCCTTGTCATATCCCTTCTGGTCATATCCATCTCTGGTCTTAAGCTCAGTTGTGGTGGAAGTTTCTGCGTGAACACCGTCTCAGCTCTGATTTCAGCCACAGTTCTGGTGGATAGTTCCTAGCGAACTCACACACAACTGCACAGACTGCATCCCATTTCAAATGCACACATCCACCTTCCTGCATTTGCTCCAGGACCTTTGCCAAAGGTAAGGAATCTGGTTGGCTTACATGGCAGGACAGCCCACAAGTAAGGAGGGAGTTGACACCCGGAAGATAATCCTCAACCAATAGAAGAAACTGGTGGACACATGGTCCAGCCTCTTGTCTTTTAGGTGACCTGGGTGGGCAGGTATTCTGTCTGCTTCTCAAGATGCCCCTGCAGAATCTGTACACTTGACCTCACATTCTCATCCTCATATGGCTCCCTGACTTTCCCTTTCAGTCTTTCTCAATCTCTCCTAATTTCTGCAGTCACCTCCTGAATGAACTGCCTGTATCCATGTTCTCGTTTTAGGTTTTTTTTAGGGAACTTAAATGAAGACAGAATCTCCCCCCTTTATGCTTTTGCCAAAATAAGATTTTTTTTCCTTCATTTTCTTACCGCTTCTTTTTTCCTGCTACAAGCTCGTAAGGTGTCTCAGATGGAGTGAATACGACAGTCCTGGCATTTTCCAAATTTCACATTCATCTCGTAGCATCTTTAATAGATAAAATTTATTCATTGGGCTGTTAACACCTAACTAGTCCAATTTTTGCAGCCATCATATCTTTAAGGAAAGTTAGAACTGAAAAGTTCATGAACATAGTTATAGTTTTTTTCTCAAAAATGGTAGATGAGACAAAACAGTAAGTCAGGAGAACAGGTAAGGTGGAAAAGTGCTGGAATTTTACAATCACAGACACCTTGACTCCAAGAGCCACTGTGAGGGCAGTCATAGAGGGCAGAGCCTGATACTGTCATCAGAGGGCAGCAGAGGTAAGGTAACAGGTAGGTGGAGAAGGCAAAACCAGAGATCTGATAGTGGCAAGACTAATATTTGCTGGGGCCTGTTGCAAGTTGGGCATTGTACTGGCACAATAAGTAGAACAAAGTTCAAAGGCAGAGGCAGGAGGTCAGAGACAATGGATAAGTGGAACAAAGTCCAGTTAAGAGGGCAGTTCTTCAGGTCAACCAGGAAATGCCTAAAGATAGCATGTGTGGAAGTACAATGCCAGAAATAAATAGAATGGCTAAGGACCCATCTTCTGCCAGGGCAGCTGGACTGTTGCTACAGAACCAGGTAAGGTAAATTGTTAGGACCATTGAGAGTCACTCAACCTGCATATTTACTTTACACTGATCAGAATTTAAATGGCTTTTGCCTGAGCAAACATGAAATACACGTAATCACATGCCATAAGTTCCAGGCTTTCCCCTATGCTAGATGTGTTGGTAATTTGATAATGTCACATGTTTGCTTTAGATTCTTACTTGTGTCTCTTGCACTGCGTAAAATTCTCTGACTCTACTAGATAGATGGTCACCGAGTACAGACTGTACCATGAGCACCAACTGGCTTGAAGTTAAAGACTGTGGCACTTTCTACATTCTTCTCTTCTGTAAGGTGGGGTTCACTCCCTCTTCCAAAGGCCTAGTGAAAATCCTAACTTCCTGGGAAGTCACAGCGGGCAAAGTAGGAAGCTCTGGGGGAACCTGTCCAGTGTTCACTCCGTGGATCTTTTCATTAATAAATTGGTTTAGTTTTGTGGGTCTTTTCCTCCTAAATCTTCTCATTACCACGCTACAAACTTACTTAGATTTTGGCATTTCATACTAGTTCTTTTTCAATTCTTTTAAATGTTTCTTTTTCTCCAATTTTTTTTTTTCTCAAACTTGCTCAATTTAAGACATTTCTCTGGTGGACCTGCATATTCACACCTAGTCGATCTCTTCTTTGCTTCTCCATTTTGTTTCTTCCTTCCCCATGGGTGCGATGTTCTGTGAGCAGATTTCCAGTGCCAGCTAGGAAGTGGAGGTGGTGATTTCTGCCATGTGAACAGCCCGATTCCAGTGATAGATTCCAGAAGCTTCAGGGATGGGTGGTTCAGACAAGTGGCACTTATCTTCAGGCTTGGAGCTGCAGGGATAAAGCCACCATGTGGCTGCCAGGGTAAGGAGAGGCAGCAAGGGCAGGGACTACCCCATGTGAGCCAGAACCTTACCAGTGTTAGTTCACTTCTGCTTCTTTTTCTGAGTCTGCTCCTGTGTCTGCTTCCGCTTCTGCTTCTGTATCCTTGGACGGGCAAATTCAAAGCCCACCTCTGCCAGGCTGACTGAATTAAACTCTGAATGTCAAAGACTTGGATCTATATTTGGACAAGTTCTTCAGGTGGTTCCTCTGGCGTGGTGGCTGAGGAGACATTCTGAGACACTGATTCACCAAGACTGAGCTGGCCTGAAGTTCTAGTTTCCACTATGGGTATTTGTTGCTAGAACCTTCCTTCTTTGTTTTAGGAAAGGCAACTGGAATCTCAGGTGGGGTCTGATTAATTTCCCAGTGGTGTACCAAGGCAGCTGATGGAAGTGACACTCTCTACCCTCCATGTGCAGGCAGTGAGGGGAGATGCTATCTGCAGAGAATTTTAAAACAGTAATAAAACCAAGTAAGAAAATAAGAGTTGATCAGCTTTTTATCATCGCCATGCCCCAGCAAGTCTACACAACCTGGTCAGTGATAAATACTTCTCCCTGCCAGATCTACCACCCACATCTCCTACCTTATGATGAAATCTGGTGAGTCAAATCAATAAGTAGCAATTAATCTTTGTTGATTTCTTTTTCAATGTTTTTATTTTTCAAAATATACAATTTATTTACACCTTTATTTCACAACTGTAGTTTGTATATTTATTCCAAAATCTTTAAATAACTCCACAGTAAACAGTACAAATCACAGGATCGGTCAAACTGCTTCTCTTTAGCCTTTATGCTCATCGAGTTTTTTTTTTTTTTTTTTTTTTTAAGTTTCAAGTAGTAACGGTTTGTGGGTAAGAAGGGAACAAAATAGGACAGAATTTTTACATAAGCTCGACATGTAGGATTAGAAGGGGCGATCTGAGCAGCTACTTGGTCTGGGGCCAGACTAAGAGCATTTATATAGTTTATAAATAAGACCCTCTTACAAGCAGTAAGGGTTTTGGTTATAAGGAAGAAGGGGCTGGAACCTCATCTGCTGCGGGGTGCACGGAAGCAAAGGGGGAGGGAGATAAGGCACCACATAAAGGCTCCTTCTTGGCTTGAGGAGGCACTGGCTGGAAGGATCCTGAGTGAGGAGGATGGGGACCCACCTGTGCCAGGCGGAGGTGAAGAATGGCTGGGGATAGGGTAGGGCTCCCACCCTCAGAGAGGCCTCTTTAGCCTCCGTTGGAGAAAAGCTCTGTGATCCTGGAGGCAGGGAAGAGATGGCTAGAGCAGCTGGTGGTTCCTAAAAGGGCCTGGGCGCCCGCCAGCCTCGAGGCTGCTGCCAGCTTCCCGCGCGGCCCACCTGCACAGGCAGGTGAGGGCCAGGCTTGTGGAGGCTGGATGTGTCTCAGCCGGAGGCATCTGGCGGCAGAGCTGGCATTTGTGACTGGCAGTGGACAAAGGCACTGCCCTGGGATCTGGGGTGGCCTGTGGGAGGCATCATGCTGTCTCTTCTTGTGAGAGCCCTTCATTCACCTCAGTGTTCTCCACTCATCAGGAGAAGAGCCAGGGCCATTGAATCGTCCCCAGGAAGGGAAGGTGGAGAAGACTAGGGCCAGAAGCCCCGCAGACCTTCCTCCTGCTGTGAACAATGGCAGCTCCATAGTAGGGGGCAGCCCCCAGGGAGCCTAAGATGCTAAGACATAGGTGGGACACAGGCCTGTCAAGGAGTCACAGGGGTCTGTTTCCTTCATTCCCCTTGGAATTAATATTGTTGGCCAGGTCCTAAAGCAGTCCTGCGGGCTCAGGCTCTGGGCAGGGATGCTGCAGGAAAGAGCTAGTGCCTGAGGACCATTTGGCCACCAAGGGGACATGACCCCCCTGGGGCGAATCAGGAGGCCAGTCTCAGTCTTCAGTGTCCTCCCAGTACCTTCACCAAGGCTGAGGGCTGGACAAAGCCCATCCTGCCTGGCCAAGCAAACCTTCTTCTCAGGGTCTGGACAGGGTGAGGGGGACAGCGGTGGGGCTGGGAGTTGTCACTGCATCTTCGGATGGGGTTCTTCTGGCATTAGGGTGTGGAAAAAGTAATCCCAAAATTTAGTGCTGATGCCAAATCCTAGAGAGGGAGACAAATGGGGAGAAGGTGAGGCACTGTGGAAGTTGCGGGGAAAATCTTCTAAGGAAGGGGGCCAAGGTAGGGCCAGCACTCAGGAAGACTGTAACATGTCCCCGCTGGCCTTCCCAATTCTCGGGGCTGTCCTGACAGAAGTCAGGAGCAGGGTACCTGTGCTTCTAGTCTCCCAAAGATACCATTGGAATAAGGCCAAATTCCTTATGTGGCCTGACTTCTTGTGAGAGCCGGGCCCCAGCCTGCCTCTTCCTCGCTGTTTCTCATACTTCAGCCCCTTCTTTCTCCTTCGTGATGCCAAGTTTGTTCCTGCTTCAAAGCTTTGCACCTGTTGCTCCTGAGATGCTCTTCCCCAAAACGTCAGATGCTGGCTTCTCTTAAGTTAGGTCTCAGCTCTAATGACATCTCGCTGGACCACTCTGTCTAGCACTCTGCTTTCTAACGCAATCGCCACTAGCCCAGGTGACTGCTGAGCACTGGAAATGGGGCTAGACCTAGAGAGGGACTAAATTCCTAATTTCGTTTAATTTAAATTAATCTAAATTTCAATTTAAAAACTTACACTCGATTTGGTTACTGGAAAGCTTTTAAGCACATTCAGATCAACTCAGGTATGTGAATCTACATTTTTTACTGTAAATTTTATAAACTCTAAATACAGATCAAATATTTCCTGTGAAAATTTAGCACCTGAATTGATATGTGCTGTAAGTGCAAAATGCACACTGGACATCAAAGAATTAATATAAGAAAAAGAATGTAAAATATCTCATTAACGATATTTTATACTGATTGTAATTTGAAATGATAATATTTTGGTTATACTGTCTTAACAAAATATACTATTCAAATTAATTTCACCTTTTTATTTTTACTTGCTAACGTGGCTACAAGAAAATTTAAAAATCACATCTGTGACTTGCATGTTTTATTGGACAGAGCTGGACTTCTCCTCTGACTTATATAGTTCCTGTAATATCATCTTGCTTTATTTTCTTTGTGGCGCTTATCACTGTCTGAAATTCTTTGCTATTAATTGATTTCCTTCTTTTTCTTTCTCTGCATAGTCCCCCCCCCCACACATACACACCAGAGAGTAGGATGGGGGCCCCAGGTTTGCCTTGCTGCCTCTGTATCCCCAGTACCCAGAACAGTGCCTGGCCCTTGGTAGCTGTCCGATAAATAAATGAACAAACGAGAGAGGCTGGAAGTGTCAGCCGGTCCTCACCTGACTTCTGATGTGCAAAGTGATGCTTGACGTGATGGGCCTTCATGCTGTACAGGTAGGAGCCTTTGTGCGGCGAGCCGAAGTGCAAGTAGTAATGGGTCATGTCGTAGAGGACGTAGCCCAGAAGGCCCCCAGAAAACACGGTGCCCCCCACCGCCTCAGGCAGGAGGAGCTGCAAGAGTGCGTAGAAGAAGGCGATCACCAGAGAAGCTGGCGCGGGGGGGAAGACCAGGCGGGACTCATCGAAGGGAGCCTGTGGATGGAGAGGCTCAGTGTCAGAACGCAGCCTGGGGCCTGCCCGTCGTCACAGCGGAGGCCTCTCCTCAGAGGATGAGGTCGGAGCAGCCCAGACATCCCCGGGAGAGGGAGGCAGCGCCTGTCACGGGTAGGCTTGGCACTTCCAGGGGCTTTGGGGAAAGCAGGCCAGCATGCCAGAAAGCCCTAGAGAGACTGTCCTGCTCCCAACTTCCAAGCCAGGCTGGGACCTGGAACGCTGTCCACGAACACTGAGGTGGGTGTGATGTGGGCACGATGCTCACGGGTCACGGTCCTGCTTTCTGTTCAAGAGGCCACTTTGGCTCTGGAATTTGTAAGATGCTAGAGAGGAGCCCCACCACCAAACGCTAGGTGGGGCACTTAGACTGAGCCCTGATGTTGTCTGGGAGGGCGACACACGGGCAAGCTGCAGTTAGTGAGGATTCATTCACATGGAGGGATGATGCATGGTGTTAACGTGTTTTCCCAACCCCCTCATCCTAACAGGAGCCCTTCTTTGTTCCCAGGTGTGTGTGT
>AWHC01202354.1:0-23120 GCA_000465285.1 Eidolon helvum | reverse complement strand
ACTGTGTGCCAGGCACTGTTCTATGCGTCTGCATACAGTAACTGAGTCCTCACAACTGTCCCATGAGGTACATACTATCCTTGTTCCTATTTTACATCTGAATAACTTAAAACCCAGAAAGGTTAAGGGGAGGAGTCAGAATAAAAACCCAGGAAGTGTCCTTAACTACTAGCATGGTTGCTTTTGATGTATTGCTTCAAGACAAAAATAAAACTAAAAACCCCAGTTACTCTTCACACAGTAAGAGGCAGTGGAGAGCATGGTTAATTGTATAGAGTCTGCATCCATACATCAGGGTTTGCACTGTAGTGTTGCCAACAACAACAAAACAAAACAGTGGCTTTTCCTTGGGCAAGTCATGTAATCTCGCTAAGCTTTAGTTTCCTTATCTGTAAAAAAGGCCAGTTAATGCCCATCTCAAAGGGCTGCTAGGGAACTAAATAACATACTATTTAAAAAAGCAATTCCTGATAACTGCTATTGCATTAGACACCAAGGGGACCTCTGTGTTGTATCCTGTATAAGATACATGGATCATCTCATTTATTAGGGAAAATCCCACAAATAGGGTACAGAAATGTTGGGGGGAGTGATGACGGAAGGAGATATGCAGGAAAGGAGTTAAGGAGCCCACTGTAAATGGGCAAGGAGATGCTTGTGTCTTGGACACCTAGTGAGTGTTAAGAGAAGTGTGAGAAGGTAGAAGTGGCCATGAAAGGAGTTTCGGGTGACTTCAAGATGCTGGGCATAGGCCGGACTGAGATAGGGGCTGGAGATGGAGCCACTGAGAGTGGAGGCTCAATGGGCTCCAGGTAGCGAGGGCAAGTTCCAGGACTCCTCACTCTCACAAGGCCTCCTGTCCAAATCTAGAAAGAGAATCGATTCCGATAGGAAGGGAGACTTACGAGAATGGAGAGCAAGCTAGAACAGAGCAAAGCAGACAGCCAGCCTGGCCAGCAGTCTCGGAGGTATAGAGTCAGCTCAACCATACAGAGAATTGGAAGGGAGATCTCTTTATTTTATAACTAGCACGTAACATGAGGTATGCTTTCTTTCATTTTGGCATGAGGTTCTAGAATGTTCCGTCATGACCCTGGTATGCTATCAAAAGATTACATATCCTGAACCTTTTGCTACTGTGTCACTGGTACATCGGCCCTGAGATAATCTGAAAGGGAGCAAAAGCCAGTACCTTTTCTGATAACAATGAAAATCCTTGGATTTATATGATATGGCATGACGTGAGGAACATTGTTTAGGTCTTGGCATAGCTGTGAATGCCTAAGACAGAATACCAAAGGAAGAAGTCTATTTCGAAAGCTTTCTCAGAACACATCTGAGAGATTTTGCTGGTTAATGCAAATACGTGTCCAAACAAGTACTGGTTTGCTTAGGGAGGACGCAGAGCTGGCAAGCCTCACTTGGCATGAAAAGCGTGAGTAATACTTCATTTTAATGAGGGACTTGGGGGTCCATAATGAAGACTATGTGGTATTTCCCACGTGTCTCTTTGGAACGTGGACTGATTGTACCCACAGTGGAAGAAAAGCCACTGGAAAGTACGTCATTCCTGAGACTACTGGGGCTCTGCGAGATTCAGATGATTTAGTGGCACATAAATGAAGTCACAGAAATACCCAGAGTTCCCAGAGTAAAAAAATTCCCATCCTACAGGTAAGTAAATACGGGTGCAAAGTAAGAATGTGTTTTTTGGAGGGAAGGAAGAAGCACATTTGATGTTT
Organism: Eidolon helvum; assembly: GCA_000465285.1. Lineage (NCBI taxonomy): Eukaryota > Metazoa > Chordata > Mammalia > Chiroptera > Pteropodidae > Eidolon > Eidolon helvum. Next base: position 21,378 of record AWHC01202354.1, on the reverse strand, counting down.
AAATTAATGCTATAGTCAGTCAGTTCCAGGTAGGTTGTGAACACTGCAGCATTCTTGGAATAACTGTGTAGCTTCCCCGCATGCTCTTCTGAAAGGTGAGAGTCATGTGAGTATCAAGTTCATATGTATAAAGCATATACGTTCACGTTTAAGATATAATTTCACAGTCACACTTCACCTATGAGCCCTGATCATTTGGAACTTTCCTATCAGACAAAGTTCATACTTAATGTTTTAGGTGGAAAGACAAAATCTAGAAAATGACTAGGAAAACAAATATTCCCCCAGTGCTCACGAACGGTCTTGCCTAGTCGATGAAGTGGCAGATGGAATGAACATTATACATGTTTGTTCTGGGGTCTGTAGTCTGAATGTCCCTTTAGATCTAGTAATAAGGCATGAATTTTTAGAAGCAAACTTTGTTTGTTTAGATCTGGGGCATTATGAGATCATTCATGCAAAGCATGTAAAGTATTGGACTGACTTTTATATTTCTGGGCTGGTTGGAGGCTGGGTCTCCCCCAGAACCCCAAGATTTTGGTGAGATTAAGCACAGTTCTAGGGTGTTTGGAAGAATGTTATTCATCCCTTCAGGCTTAAAGGGGGAGGATGGTGACCTAGAACTCAGGATAAGAGAGTACTTAGAGGCAGAAATGCTGGCAGGAAGGACTTCTTCTGTGTATGCTAATATATCAAAGAAGACTTGGCATTATAAAGAGAAATAAGAAATTTTCTATCTTAAGATAAATAATTTTGAAACATTAAAACATGGTAAGAACTGAAGTTAATATGAAATAAACTCGTCAGGCAAAAATTGTTATCAGATAAATTTGGCATCTCCTACTTGGTATTTATTCGTGCCCAATAAACCAATTGGAGATTTCTTACAATTTATTTACACCAATTTTAAAAAAACAAAACCATTAAACGCATGCTATATGTAAAAGCTAATTCTGGAATAGGTTTTTAATTAACTCAGGAAAACATACATTTTCACTTGTTTCCTATAAAGTTTAAAGTCACTTCTCTCAGGGGTCATTTTTTTCTGTTCTCATTTGCATTCGCTACACCTCCCCGCCCCCCACTCCCCAACAAAAGCAACAACAAAAAATCCCAAGCAAAAAAGCCCTTAAGCAATAAAACTGGTGTCCAAGAAAAACATTTAGTTTGAAAAAGAGCTGAAAAATGTAGCCTTGGAAGAACTGCTGCTTACATGGGATTGTTCAACAAATTCCTGTTGTGTGAGGTTTGGCATATACTTTCTAAAAATATAAGGATCTGGGGAAATGAGACAAAGCCCAGGTCTTGGACCAAACGAGGCACGCAGTGTGAATCTGTTAGTGATTATATCCATAATGAAATATGTGCCCAAATTTAGCAGTGCGAAATCTAATACAATACAAAAGCCCAGCAGGCACTGTCCTTACCATAATATATAGGCAACAGAGAAGATCCCTATGGCGGCGAGTCCATTGCTCCTGCTGGGATATGCGTGGTGTGATGTCCTCATCTCAATTAATATAAACGGCAAAACAGTTGTGTGCTGAAAAAGAACAAAGACCAGGTGACACAGAGTCTCATCATCACCCCTCAGTAGTTGTTCTGTCTCCGGCAGGAGAAGGAACGGAGAGTGTAAATTCCTAGCAAAAGTGAAACAGCAGAGAGCAGTGCGTATGGATCACCACATCTGTTAAGTGGACATGAAGACGTGAGCGCATCGATTGATCCGCTGGGATTTTCTGCTGTATCTGAATTTTGAAATTTTATTTGTGTCTGTTACAGGAAATTTCTATTATATAGAAAGATGTATAGGAAGAAAATTAGAACATAAGAAATACAAATAACCAGTTGATATCTGGGAGTATGCCTTTTCCCCTTGTTCAATTATTTATATGTGGTTCGGATCATACTGTGTGTGCAAATTTGTTTTGGGTTGTAGCATAAAAATTTTGATATGCCATTTTAGAAATTCTTCCAGAATAGCAACCCTTACCTTAGTTGCTTAAAATTCTATTTTACGGCCATACCAAAATTAATCAATTCTTGTTCTTGGACATTAAGTAGTAAAAGATTTTCAATTTTCCATTTATTAAAAGTGCCATAATAAATATATTTCTAAAGAAGTCTTTGTCTGAATGTCAAATTATCTTCTTATAGTCAAAAGCTATGAAGATTTTAAGGCTGTTGATACATTATGCTAAATTCTGTTTGTACCGGGAGCAGGTTAGAAATAATACTAAACTAGCTTCCAGAAAAAATGTGCCTGTTTGTGCCAGCAGTAGATGCATTTAGACATGATGTTTGAAGACAGGCGCTAAAGAAGCTGGGTCAAACATTACTATTTGTTTTTCCGAGACATTGGCTACTCTAGGTACTCAGTTCAGTGGGCCAGGCTGGGGATGAAATTTATCTCTTCTATATGGTAGGAAGAAAGGAAAGTCAAGTACTTTTGGTATTGAAATTTGGTGGACAGATAAAAGGGACAAAGAGCTTCTTAGGTCAGTCTAGGTCAGCATACAGATTATCTTCCAACACTGGAGTCTCCCAAGAGTAAGAAAAATTGAACCATCAGCAAGTTTGAATTCTATTTAGTACCTTCTTAATGGCTATGAAAGAATCTTTGTTCTGCAATTGCTATATTGTTTGCATATTCAAGGAAAAGGCAGGTAATTGAATGTTATGATTTTCAAACTCTAATAAGTATGGTAGCAAAATAGAACTAGGTGACAGGTAAGTCTTGACAGGGAAAGACTTGGTGGGGATATAACGGTGAACATCTTTGGAGCAACTTATTGTTTATATTCACAGAAAAAAATAGAATGACAGTATTTTGTAAGAAATGTAAAGACAGTGGAAGTTTTTTTGTCTCAAACATTCTCCTTTAGATAACTTTTCTGACTGCCAATATATTAGTAACTAGAGTTTGGTATTCCTAGAATTTGGAATCACATGGGTGATTCCACAATTGGGTAGCTTTATATTTCTTTATCCTTTGCTCCTCTGTTGTTTTAAAACAGTATAATTAACTCTGAAGGGAACTATGCAAAATGTACATGTGTGTTAATACAGGAACAGTATGTATTTTAAAGATCTATTATATTATTTTTTTCACTATAATCTAGTCACCTCAGATGACACTGGCCTGGATTTCACCAATAATCTGAGCTGCCAACAATAGTTTTTACAATGGTGCATTCATGTAAAATCCAAATATATAGCTAGCAATAAAGCCATGTCTTACAAATCTTACATAGAAGGAAAATCCATGCAAACCAAATGTTCACAATAAAGATACTGCTGATTCTGACAGCCTGTGTGGGTTATACAATGTTGATGATATTATTTTTGAATTGTTATTATTAAAAAATGTCTAAACTCCTAGGATATAAAACTGAAACTAAAAAATGAACGAGGCAAACAAAAACTCATAGATACAGACAAGTTTTATGGTTATCAGAGGGAAAGGAGAAGGCGGGGAGGTAGATAAGGGTAAAGGGGATCAAATATATGGTGATGGAAGGAAATTTGACTTTAGGTGGTGAACACACAATGCAATATACATATGATGTATTATTGAATTGTACACTTGAAACCTATATAATTTTATTAACAACATCACTCCAATAAGTTTAATAAAAAAGAAACCCTGATTGAAATAAAAAAAATAAAAATAAAATAAAACAGTAATAAGAAATTCATCTTCAATGTTTAAAAAAGAAGTCTAAACTTCCACCTCTTCATCTATTGCTCTAAACTGACTAGAAAATCATCTATTTTTCTATAAAGTTATGTATGTTCAAATAACAAATTTGAATAATTTTAGTTAACCAGTTATCATTATTTCACCTAGCCTAGTTGCTGATTATCAGATGTCACACCTGGAAAGGTTTGAATGTACTTTGATGATGCCAGGCAGATTATCATTTTGAAAGATGAAGACCCTTCTAGATTACTTCATCACTGGCATCATCAGCAATAAACAGGAGCTAGTTGTTCCATCAGTTGTTCCATAACCAATGACAAAGATCTGTTTTTGGCTGTGTCCGTGCCAGTTTGGCCAGTGGCAAATCTCAGAAGAAGATTTTTCTATATCAGGGTAACTTAACAGCTTATCTCAGAATTTTCAGGCACTAAATAATGTATATCTCCTTCTTTAAAAATTCATAATGCAAATTATGTTTACCGATAAAGTGTATATTAATAAAAGTTTTTTCTATATCAGGGTAACTTAACAGCTTATCATTCAGAATTTTCAGGCACTAAATAATGTATATCTCCTTCTTTAAAAATTCATAATGCAAATTATGTTTACTGATAAACAGTGTATATTACCAAAAATAAAAACAGTGCAAAATATAGCACATATAAATATTGCCCTGTAGGTAGCTAAAGTTCTATGAATTAGAAAAATGGTAAAAGTCTATAAATGGTCCTGCTAAATCTTTAAGTAACCTTTAGCAGTTCAGTTATAACTCAAATTCTGTAGCAGCAAGAGGAGTAATTGTCTGAGAACTACAGGTAAAAGAAATTCAGTTCTAATCCATTCAAGACCACTAGCTGCCCAAGAACCGTAATCATATGTTTTGTTCACTGTGGTATTTGTAGCAGTTAGACAAGAGCTTGGCACATCAGAGGCGATCGATAAATATTTGTGGAGATAATTTAATCTTATTAAATAATTCTCATGGAATTATTAACTCCATTATTAACTGCAGGTGAGGTAACAAAGACTCGGAGAAAGTAATTATCTTGCCCAAGATCACAGAACTAGTAAATGTGGAGGTGAGGTTCAAGACCAATTCTGTCTCCAAATTCCAAACTTATTTTTTCTACATTAGAATTGTATCTTTAAAAGATATGAGTTAAATAATCTTTGATTCCATAAACTTGTGAGAGTGCATGATTCAGGTTCCCTTTCATTGCCTCTCAACAGACCAGAACTATTTTTTGGCCGAGCCTCAAAATAAACAAAAAGGTCTTTGCTGTAAAAAACATACTTGCTAAATGTGTATTTTCCTGTGGCATATAAGCATTCTGAATAATAACCAACAAATAAGCATTCTGAATAATAATCAACAATACAATCAACTGTCATAACTTTTCAGTGGTGCTATGATAGTTAAAGATGGCTGGAGGCAGCTCTTTCAGCTTTGGTACAACCTTCTTGGTTGTCCCACGCCTGGGTTCCTCTGGTAGCAGCTGCCTCCGCCGTATCACCTAAGTTTCACCCCAATGAGATCAAAGTCATATATCTAAAGTGCAAGAACGGGAATTTGGTGCCATGTCTGCCCTGGCCCCCAAGATTAGACTGCTGGGTCTTTTTCTGAAAAAGTTTGGCAATGACATCCAAAGGCAACAAGTGCCTGGAAGGCTCTGAGGATTACATGAAACAGATCACTCAGAACAGACAGGCCCAGGGGGAGTGGTGCCTACTGCCCCCGCTCTATTGTCAAAGTCCTCCAGGAACCAGAGAGACAGAGAGAAGGAGAAGCCCATCAAACACCACGGAAACAGCGGCCTGACGAGATCGTCGACACTGCTTGATGGATTTAGCACTGATCTGTATAGCCAGAGAGCTCTCCAGAAACATGAAAGAGAACCTGGGACTGCCCTTTCTGTGGGCTGTGCTGTTGATGGCCACGACCCTCATGACATCATCAGTGACACCAACAGAGGGGAGGTGGAATGCCCAGCTGCTTGAGAACTACAGAGGAAAATATTTCAATCAAAAATCATTTGACAACTAAAAGAAAAAAAAGCAAACCCAGGAATGATCTGTTGCTATTCCTCAAACCTTATAAGTTAACAGTGTTCTCAGACAGGTGTAGGTACACTTTGAATAAACAAAGGAGATAAAGTTTGGTTGTCAGAGGAGGCTCTTACAAATGGTATTGAACTGTTTTCACCATCAACAGCACAATTGCCCAGCACCCCAGTTACTGAGGTTTGACTGTTTTTTTAAGTGCTGAGTGAGATGAAGAGTTGACAGCTCAAGGAGTAAACCTTATTAACTCTGCCCTAGAAAGTACTGGTCTAAGTAGTTATCCTATCATAAGCTCACTCTTCCATGGCTGCTAATTTTAATGAGACTGTATTTGGAAGATTATGTCCAAAAAGGAAAACCCAAAAATATCTTGGGCTTTGCATCCTTTGTGTTTTTCTTAATAGGGCTTGGGTAGGTTCTCTCTATAGAGCAGCGTTTATCACCATGAACTGACCAGCATCCCATGGCAAAGGTGGTGTCACGTCTGCACAGAGATGCTGAGACCTGAGCAGAGGACTGGATTTGAGGAAGGTCTCAGGGCTTAATTACGATGTGAAGTAGATAGGATAAGAAAAAGCCTTTTAAAGAAGAGGCTTCGAGGAAGCAAGCAATGTAGTTATGTGGAAAGATCAAGAAATTGGCTTCTGGGATCTAGCTCTGATTGTGTCCCCCTCACTATAATACTTCAGGCAGGTTCTTGCACATTTGTGAAGCTCAGTATTGTTCTTTGTAAAATAAGGGGTTGTATTAAATTAGTGCATCTCAAACTTCGGTCACGGAGAACTAATATTTTAAGTTTTGCTGTATCACATACCAGGTACCAGGGCCCGCCTATTTGTTAGGCATGGTAGATACTGTGCCCTGGACCCATAAAAATGTCTTAATTTCTTTTACAATCAGAAGAAAAAAAAATAAACTTTTCGAGTTGAAGATTATGTCCATGTTTTTACCAATGCAGTCCTAAATGTTATATATAAAATATATACATCTATATTTATAATGTATTTTTTTAACCTATATGTTATTTGTATAAATACGTGTGTGTGTGTGTGTGTGTGTGTGTATGTGTGTGTGTGTAGGAAGGGACCCACAAATACAAAGTGCCTAGGGCTTACAAAAGTAAAAAGTCTTGATGCAGCCCTGTCATGTTACCTGATTTGTTAAAAGTTATTTTCTTACTCAATTCACATTTTTTTCTAAAATAAATTTATTTAAAGGGAAACTTATGAGACTTACGAACTTGCATAAAATGGAATATCACTTGTCATAAATAGACAATAACCATAAAAACAAATACAATGAAATGATTATCTTAATAAATGTTTACTAGATATGTTTGTTGTTCAAGGCCTGATTCTGAGGCCTGCTCTATAAATGTTAAGTAGGAATGTTAGTAAACATTAGAAGGGCATTAAAGACAAACCAGCATGAAATATAGACTCTACTAAATGGAATTAGAAGGACTGAAAGATAATTGAGAAAGAATTACCTTTTCATTATGTAATTTAATGTTATTTAATGTCCCTGTGCCACCTAAATTATCTTGTATGCCCATCAGGGCTAGACAACCTATGCACTGGAATGGATCATCTATAAATTGTAGTTGTACTTTCTAACTGCTAAATTATTTGATTTATGAACAGATAATCTTTTATCAGAAAAATGAAGAGACAGATGAGTAGGAAGTTCAGGTACTGATGGAAGAATTCAGTGGCATTTAACATGATTAAATAAATGGATTTATACTACACAAGAAGGATCTGGACTTGCTGTTGGGGAAAAACATTGATTATCTGTGATGGCAATCAGTGGCCTATAAAGTAAAGGGGAACTTGAGAATAAAATCTGTTGTGGAATAAATGGAGGAATGAAAACTATGCTGTGTGATGGTAAGAAATCAGGCAAGTAGAGTGGATGGATTAGGAGACCATTCAAGATTATTTCAGAGCTCTAGAACCTGAAATGTATATTACAAAAAAGAATAGGCAGGATTTGAAGGCTGACTATATTTATCTGCTGTCTCTCTGGTCTTTCTCATCTCTTCAAAATATATTTTTAAATAGAAGAGCTTTGGTCCATACCATATGAGCACCAGATCAAATAGTTTTCTTCCTTGGAAGCAAACCAGCTTTTGAATGTGAGGTGTACCAGCTTAGCCCCTGCTGGATAATATGAGAGCTGGCAATCCCATGTCTACTTATTTGCATCTGCAGGACACAGGAAGAACTCTGGAGTGTTCTCAAAGTAAAGTGTGCATGAAATTACCAGGTGCGCATACTAAAAATGAGATTGCTGGGCCTAGCTCCTGGGGCATCTGGTTTACCAGATGTGCAGTAGTGCTTATGGTAGTCCCCATGTAAGTAGACCACAGTTCTTGCATTCATGTTTGCCAGGATATCAAGGTTTCCTTATATCCCTATGACAACTCTTGATTATAAAGAAAAAGTTTAAGGATGGCTGCATGCATGTGCATGTGCATGTGTGAACATTCCTATATTCCTGTGGGCATCCAGGCTGCAGGCAGGGCTAGATATGACCAGACTTGCCTGGGAGGATGGGGTGAAGGAGAGTCCCTATGATGTCCTGACAAGTTTACAGGTATATCACAAATAAAAATAGTATAAAAAAACTGCTCTAGGATACAGAAAGTTGTACACTCTGGACTGTAATTTGAATATTTTTTTTGTTTGTTTTCCTCCTTCAATTCCCTCTAGAATGAAAGGGGATTGATTAAACAAGAGAAACTTTTATTCTGTAATGAAGCAAGAAAAAGTTGTCAAGTTTGAAGATAAAGCCCATTGTATTAGCAAAACATGATCTAAAACAATAGAAAGGGTGATGTCAAAAAGCTAACAAAGATTACAAAACACTGACTGCTCCTAACTTTTGCAAAGCTTCTGGGCTCTCCAAACAGGTCAAATGTTGGCTGAATACAGCGAAAATCAGTTGGGCGGGAGCATGCGCAGAAAGGGGCTGGATCTTCCCCTGGGGCAACTGTAAATTCAGTCAGTGCATATGAGGAAGTGGCAATGACATCCCTGGCAGCTTGGAAACCAAGATAATGCAAGCTCTAAGAAACCTGAATTTTTAACTCTGAAAACCTGACGAAATGTTTTATTGTGATACCAGAAACTATCATGATTAATTTTACTAACTGGTTAGCTCAAAACTTGCCACCCTTTCTCATTTTCCTCATAGTAGAAATATTTTAGTGTTTGAATGACAGGGCATCACTCGTGTTAACCTCTGTAGTTTCCAATTCCCCAGAAGTCAATGGAACTTCTCCTTGTCACAGGCCTCAATCGCTTAAGGGCTGAGGTGCTGGTTTTAGTGTGGCAATGCCTGTACGATATGACAAAGAATCTCCCTAGAAACTGCCAGGGCCTTTTTGGCTGTGCCTTTTTGGTGTGGTGTTAGATACCTATTCCTGCTGGCTGTCACATCAGTCTGAGATGCTCTTATACAGGCATCTCAGAATCAGGTTAGATCAGGGTCAGAAACTTAAGATTTAGTCTACGGCCATGCTACCTTGAACAAGCCCAATACTGTCTGATCTTGGAACTTAAGCAAGATTGGGCCTGGTTAGTACTTGGATGGGAGACCACCTAGGAAGACCAGGTGCTGTAGGCTTCAAAAAATAAATAAAATAAGGGATTGTAAACTGGCAAGGTCTTTGCAATCTGTGAGGTCAACCAAGGATTGCCTTGCCTAAAAAACAAACAAACAAACAAAAAACTTGGATTCACGTGGAACCAATATTTATTGAGTGCCATTATGTTCCAGATGCTTCCAAAATTATGTATGGGCTTAGTACTAAATTTGGGACTCATCCAGTCCCAACAACTCAGGATATGGTTTTAATAATTAGGCCTGATAAACAAAATAGTGATGTACATTAAACCAAGACATGCATATCTTTGCAATTAAGAGCAAACGAGGCATCATAGAAACAGTTACACTAGGTCAGTGGCTCCATTTTACTAGGCTATGATTTTTGCATTTAAAAAGCATTTTTACTATGACATGAGGCAGTCTCTTGTTGAACTTTCCTCATGAAGGTATCTACAAGGTGCTAAGCGTCTGTGGTATTACTAGTGCCTCCTTTTTCAACTGGCAGCCTGTAGACCACTGAAACCAATTCTTCTTTTTGTGAATATAATGTCAGAGATGACCCACATTGTACCTTAAAATGTAACGGCGACTTTAAAGTGACCTAATAAGTCTCTTCCTCCATGAACATTTCACAATTCACATTTGTTGTTCTCATAGAACAGTATCCCTAATTACTGCCCTTAGACAATCAAACAATTACAATATGATGAGATATATGCAGATGTGAAGACCTATGATGGTGCGATGGCTAGAGTGAACTAGTCTGCTTGGGCAGGTCACGGGAGAACTTCATGCAGAAGGAGAGATTTGAACTGGGGTTTTAAGTGTGACCAGGGCTTCACAAGCAGAAGAAAGGGTAAAGGAAGAAGACATTCACCAGGCTGAAAAGAATAAAAAGTGTGTAAAGGCACGGCACAAACTACCGAGGGGACTGTCACTGTTTTAGGACATGAAGGACCATGAAGACATAAGTTTGGACAGGTTAGGTAGGCATATACCAAATCGTGGTGGGCTTTCATATGTGCTTTGTTCTGAAAGAAGCAGAGATACCTGTATAGGCTTAAACTCCTTCCATGGAGTGTAATTATACTGAGGTAGGAGAAACATATTTGAATGTTAATAGTAGAAAGAGCAAGCTGGAGCCTGGGTGGAGGGTCTATTAAAGAGAGGAGAGATTTATGTACCAACACTCCCTCCTTTCCTTTCTTCTAAATTACTTGCTTGTTCCTCAAGGAAAGGACTTAATTCTCTCCATGACTTTCTCTAGGTCTTCTTCAGCTTCCCCCACCTTTCCTACCTCACCTTTTCTGCTCTTTTCCTTTAATAAGTACCATGATGCTGAAAACAACATAGGGAAAAGAACTAAAAAGGAAGCTAGTTTCTAATTTTGGCAAATATATGTTTCACAGGTAAACACATAAATATGACTTCTCTCATCCATCTGTGTTTCATGTTACTTCCTCCATTATTAACTTATGTGCATAAATACTGAAGACATAGTAATAAGAATAGCTACCATTTACTGAGCTCCTAATATATGTTCGATTTTATATTAGACATTTTCCACCCATATCATATTTAATTCTCACAGCAACTCTAATGAAAGAGTTATTTTCACCTTCATTTTATAATTAAGGAAATGGAGGAACAGAGCAATTAACTTATCAGAGGTCACATAGAATTAGTAAACAGTGCAGCCAGTATTAGACCTCACATCTATCTGACTCCAAAGCCTGTGCTTTTACTGAGTGAGACAGTTTCCCATGCTTGTTCATTTGTTCATTCATTCAGTAATTTATTGTACTTCTACTATGTGCCACTCATGACTCTGGGTACTTAACACATATCCCAGAGAAGAGCAGACAAAGATCCTGGCCCCCAAAAGGTTGCTGTTCTTGAGAATACAAACATAAAGTCTCCAACCTTAGAAAAGCCCAAGTTCATTAGAGTTCCATAAAGATTACATGAGATCCTACAGTAAAAGTGGCTTGTACAGTATATAAAAAAAAATCAAGTTATTTTGTGAGATTTCCTACTTAAGACAATTGGCTAAATAATAGTTTAATATTTACTGCATGCCAGGAGCTGTAATAAGTACCTTACATGGATTAAAACTCATTTATATCTCACAATGACCCTTTGAGGCATATGTTATTATCAATTTCATATTACAAAAACTGGAGGCACAGAGAAATTAAGAAAGTTGCTTAAGGTTATTAAGTAGAAGGTGGTAGATTTGGGCTTAGACTTGGGTACTTTGCTTTCTGAGCTCACCTTTTAACCATGATGCTATACCACCTCTGGAGCTCTTGGGATGACCTGAGGGTAGGGGAGTAGCTAATGGAAGAACTGGTATTGGGAAGAACAACTCTTGGACTTATAGCTGTGTCAGAGGGAAGGAATCTGGGACCTTCTCTCATTCACTTTAGAAGATTCCCAGGGCTAAGAGATGAACGGCTTCTATATTCAAGGTTAAAATGAAGACAATCAGACCAGACTTCATGCTCATCCCATGGGTACTGAGGACCTCAGATAGGTAGAGATGCTGGAGTGAGAAAAACCCCAAACCATAAACACAAAGAGGCATTCTCTTTCTGAGTTGCTCTTTATGCTACCTTTTACGTCTTTATTTGGCCTATTCTCCTTAAGAGTATTTCAAAAGCATTTTAGGGGGTGGGCAGAAGATTGGTAGAAGGGAGAGCAAGGGGGGATGTGGTTGAGATAGGAGAACAGGCAAAAGGAAATTCAATTGTCCCTGTAGTTAGTAAAATTGAAAGCATTCTTAGAGCTCATGACACACTGATAGATTTTGGGAATAAGTATAGAAAAATAAAACTCATATTTAGGAGCATTCTGAAATTTAAAAAAATAACTTAAAAAATAGGAAACTAGGATTTCAATGTTATATGCTGTTCAAAAATTATTTTGAGCTCAATCAATTCCACTCACCCATATATATCAGCCTCTTCAAATGTGAGAGTATTCCTCTAAAAACACTCTATGATCATTTAGGTTCCTTCTCTAAAATGTTTCATTATCTTCAGAACAAGGTCTAAGTTTCTCAGCTCTGCCTTTAAAGTTTCATACTATCAGATTTAACCTACTTTTCTAGATTAATCTCATATACTTTGTACTGGCAACTGTCACTATTCCACCAAAGGCCTTACATGTTCATGCCTTTGTTCACACCTTTATCTCTTACTGGAATCTCTCTGTGTTTTGCACTTTCTTTTTAGTATATATTTATGACAGGATCATTTACAGCTCATCAAAGAATCATCCCTCATAGTTCTCTGCACCTTCGTAATGAGGTGGAGCCATTGTCACTAGTTCTGATCAATGGCCTATTATTAAAGAAGTGATATGCACACTTCTATGACAATATCAAAGCTGGTGTAATTGCACTGCCCCTGCCACAGTGACTGGAAGTCATGCATCGAAATGATGAAGCCATGGGATGAAAACATCCTGGATCCCTGAGTTACCACCTGGAAGGGAGCTAGGGAGCTGCTCTAGAGCCAACTGGACTGTAGCAGACATTGTGGAATGAGAAATAAACCTTTGTGGAGTTAATTCGCTAAGATTTAAGGGTTAATTTGCTACTTTAGAATAAGGTAGCTTATTCTGACTGGTACGCTATTCCATACTGTCAGCCCTATCCCAGAAATAATTAATCCTTCTTTTTTATTTGTGCTTCTACTATGTACTTATGCTATGGCTCACGCTCTCTTGCTCTCTCTCTCTCTACTCCCCTCTTCCTCCCTGCCTTATAATGTTATAGTTAACACAAAAGAAGTGGTCCTGATGCATTGGGAGCACTACTTTAGGGAGAAGGAACAAACCTTACTAACTATTGTATGCTTAGCTCCCCGCACAGTGCAGGAAACTTCATGGAGTCTCAATAAGCCTTTGCTTGAGGACCATGATAGTATGACTTTTCCTTAAGTAAACCCTATTTAACCAGTAATTGAAGAGGAATAAAAAATAAGTTCCCTGGCTGCAATATATAAGCAAATAAATATAATACGTTCATCTTGAAAACACAAAAATTACATTTTTTATTGCAGAAAGAAAGGGGGCTACTTTGTCCCAAACCATATTCATATGGGACCAAGTCATCAAACTACAGCTGTATATTCACAAAATATATAAGGGAAGTCATTTTTTAAAGTGAGAAAATAGTAACACATTCCATCGACTTATAATTTCATTACACTCCTCTATCACACTGTATAAGCAAATTTAAGTGATCCTAAAGAAGCTTCTTCACTGTCTTCAAATACAATGATTTCAAATGCTTTCAATTTACCCTTATTTATGATAAAATAAATGTTATTCTGATTGATTGGCAAATGTCTACTAGCAGTAATAAGCGCAATTATATCTGACATGAAGACAATATAAAATCCATAACCCAAACCTTTAAAGCCTGATTTGAAATGTCAAATTCGACTTATGAGGACTAGTTATAATCCTGCTTCATGCAAAAAGCATTAGGTTAATGCTGGAGCAAAGTACTGTTGCCAAACATGCACTGGCATAATTAATCAGGGATATTTCAGAAACGAATTGTCTCCAAGAGGTTATTGATTTACTGTCACGACACGTTATTCTTATGGCTAGCACTCTAGAGCTGGGATGCACTGGCATGCATTTTTCAGTGAGTAAGCCTTGATCTGTCCTTCTGGATTCCTGCCATCCTGCACTGACATCTGCAAACACTCACGTTTGACAGCTTCATGCCTGAGTGTGGTGGCTTCCAAGCTGATTAGGATTAGTTCAGAGGGGTTTTGGACTAGTCTGAGTGTAATCGAAAGCAGAGAGCCATGAGTCTCCTGAGTGACATGCACCCTGCAAATGACATCATATTAATAGAGAATGTGCATGTGTATACACATATGCAAATATACATATGCATACATCCATGCATAGTCATGCAAACACATCTATGCATACACTCATATGCACAGACACACACTAATATACTCAAAGGAGATTTCAGTTTTGACCTTGAGGTTCATCCCCATTATCTACTAAACTAAATTCAAGCTCTTACAGAAGCACTATTTTAAATACATATAAAGCAGCTACAACTTAGCTCTTTTTCACAATGACTTCATGACTGTCAGGAGGTAATACTGTCAGAGGAAGCCCTTAAAGCACAGAGTAGTCAAATGTTCTCTCAAAGATTACAGGGGAAAATACGGGGAGAAGGAGGCAATTTAGCTGACTCTCAAGCCTTTTTCTCTGTAGTCTCTTAAACAGAAAAAGACACAATTTCAAAACAATATTGATGGTTACAGAAGTGTGGGTGGGCTGATAGGTGAGGAGAGAGGCCTCTGTTACCCTGGGCACAGTGTATTGAGTTCAATCCCCTTTCTACGTCTTTGTTTAAGCCATATTTCCCTGCGCATTCTATGTCTTGGCCGTATAATCATCAGTGCAGCCAGTTTGAAACCTGCGTCTGTGAAATTCATCGAGGGAATACCTGCAACGGAGGGTGCCTGACAATTCGCAATTGTACGGCAAGGCTATGAATGCACTGACACTGGCATTTATGGGGACTTAGTGTTTTTAGGAGACCAGAAAACTGTTCAGTATATGGTAAAAACTACTGCCTATTTTTGGGGGCTATAAAGTCAGCTACTGTCATTTAATAAATGGTCATGCATTACTAATAAGCCTCCTTGACATGTAACTAGGTTTCTTATTAAACAGGTCATAAAGTTAGCACTTACTCATTTTAAAAGTTCATTATCAATTTGTAGCTCTTCAACTCCTCATTCAGCTGAATAAGGCACACAGTAGGCCATCTAGTTTGGGGCGTTGTGGATTTGAGGCTCTAGGAACAGTGAAAGTCGTGTGGACAACATAAAGCTTTTATTCCCCTGTGAGACAGTGCACTTAGGAGGGCTGGCTGGAGGGAGAAATATGCTTCAGGCTCCCTAGCTCGGTCACACAGATGACCTTTGGTTTTATTTTTCCTTAATGTCTCATGTTTTGTTATTTTCACCCACGAACCAATATTTTAAATGACTTTATTTCCCTAACCACATACATATCAAATCATAATCCTCCCTATTTTAATACAATTAATTAAAGACATATATTTTGGCTCATTTTGGATCAGGATGAGATCAATGGTATTATTGCACTGTGCTCGTAAAGTTCAGCCAAATCAAAGAAACCTGACATTTTCATTAGCCCCTGTAGCCTAATCATGGGTAGAGACACATTTTTCTAAGCTTAAACGGAACTTGTGGACTCTTCTCCACACCTCCTTTGTTGACCCCCAGGAGTCAGGTCTTCATTCTGCGAATATCTTAGGTAAACAGAAACATTCCTCGTGTATACGGTGATGAGTGGAATTTATGTCTCTTCAGCAGCACCCTTTCTCTTTAGCAGAGACTAGACCTTCAAGGGCTGGCCATTGGCTCGTGTCTTCAGGTCGGTCCCTTGTGCCTGCCAACATATCTGTCTCCTCTGTATTCCTTCCTCTTTGACGGTCATAAATCCAAGCTTTCTGGAAGCCATTAAAGAAGGAAGCAGGATGAGGTCACAACTCATTTGGAGCTTGAGAATCTTTTCAGTTTGAAGACTCAGAGCAGATAAGGGAGAAAGGATGGGAGATGACCTGGTCAGAGGTATAAAATGAGAACTTGCATGGGTTGCGTGAACTTGATATAAAGGCTAGTTCCTGGAATTACTGGAACTTGGAAGAAAGTGAGCAGGGAACTATAAAACAGCTGTGTGCTGTGCTACACAGGAATAGGCAGCTTATGGATTATGAAGGTGGAACTCAAAGTGATTCAAATATTGATTCACTATTGATTCAAATAAATGTTTTGATAAAATTTGCACATATGATCAATATATGAATTACTAAGAAAAGCTAGGTTTCATTAAGAACATCAGGTGTCCCTATAGTTAAGAGAGAATTAAATCCTTCTCCAAAATGGCCTCAGAGGACCTTTTCCTGTGGTCTGAATTGACCTGAGGTCGACCTTGACCTTCAAAGGTGATAATGTTCAGTCTAGGGGAAGCAAGATGGCCTCTAGCAATTAAGCAAAGATGCTGCACTCATTCAGATCCTTGAGTAGAGGTTTTACAAATGCAGATGAGGAACGGGATAGGGAAGGAGAGAGAGGCAGGTCACTGGCAAAGGCCAGGGTTGCTTTTTGTGAGTCGCGCATATATTCTCCAAGGTTGAGTTCTTCAGCTCTGATTAAGTTGGCCCTGGATCCTATTATTGTCTTTGATCAATTCTTGACAGATCATCTCAGGTGATTTCTGTTTAATACTTGCAGTGAATGGGCCATTGTCTAATACTTGTTTCCTTTTGGTTCATCACTTGGAGCATTACAGATAAGGAGGATTTTAGACCAGAGTAATGAAGAAAAATGTCACCAAAGGATACTCAGATGCCCCAGGTGTGGTAAGGGCTAAGTTCACAGGACGGGGCATCTTTCTAGAAGAGTCTCTCTCACAAAGCTTTCTCTTCCGAGTGAGGTATACTGTGTTCGGATCTTGCCAAACTTAAATTGCATCCATGCTAAAGAGGAAAAAAGGCTTTAGCACATTTTTGTGGAGAATGGAAACAATTTATTTTGTTTGTTTCTAATAGAGAGAGTTTGCTCCAAAATCTCACTGTGAGGTCTGGGAATCTGGGTTGAGGACCGCCAGGCAGCCGGAGGGTGAGGGAGAAAGGGATAGAGACCCTATCAGGTGATTGAAGCAGCAGGAGCAGCCAGTTAGAAAGGCGATGCACAAAGCGCAGTTCTTGGATGCAGGTCAGGAAGAAATGATTCGATGTGCTTTCACGATTATTTTTTTTTCTCAAAAAATGCTTGTTTTGTGTTAAAATTAAAACCTTCCTCTGCTGCTTAGCACAACCAACTCTAATACTTTTTTAAAATACATTTTGGGGGAGGGTAGGTGAAGAAGTGTTTGTTTTGTTTTTTCCTCCTTGATATTCAAAAAGCGAAACTGCCAGGCTCACAGTTCACCGTTCCTTCGCAGGAAGAAAGTGGAAGGCATAAACGCAAATGACCTGGGCCATAACGAGTAATGAGCTTTTGGAAGGATTCTCAGATTTCCCAACATGCACTAGATGATGAGAAACATAAGCACGTTTCCTCATTTGCTGGTGTTCCCTGAAAGCTTTTTTAATAACATAATTTATTTCCAAAGAATGGGCTTAGTGGAGCGCTGTCATTGCCAAGCTGCAAGCAAGTGTCAGTACATAGCCTCGGTTAACATGGGCAGCGTAAATAACAAGGAAAACACTTCCTTCTCAGAGTTCCCAAGCCTGTAATAAGCCTGCTGGTGCATTCAGTGATATACGGTCTCTTTATTTTCAACAGAGAACAGTATGCTTTGGGTCTTCGAGATATTGTTTGACTGCTTTACGGAAACCGATCAATAACAAACACCCAGGTAAAGTTTTCTGCAAGGTACAGAAATCCTAGCATGGGGAGACCAGCTGTTTTGAGATTCTGGATAGGTGCCAGTTTCCAACTGGGGAGTCTCAGGGAAATGATCCTGAATCTGGGGCTTTGTTTGGATTTCAATGGAACATAATCGGGCGACATCTGGTCCCCCACCTTGTGCTGGCTTGGCTGCACTTCCTCTGCCTTGGCTCTGGGCACCTCCTGCAGGGCTTCCGGTGAGTGCCAAGTGCCAGTGCCCTACCCGTCACCAGCTGCCAATCAGTTTTTCACAGTGGGGGACCAAAAAAGAACTTGGGGCCTTGAAGACACCTGCTGAGAACAACTCATAAAAATGATCTTAAAATGCAATTTGGGTCCCACTGCTCCACAAGTTACTGGACAGGAGACAAAGGAGAATTACAAAAATAACTTTGGGGGGAGGAAAATATGGCAGAGGGAATGAGGAGAAGCGTTCAAAATTAGCAGTGTGGGGCATGAGGTAATGGAAAGATAAAGAAGGGGTAAAAGAATGAATGAATAAAGACTAACAATAAACAAATTCATGGAAACACATGCACTCTCACTAATAAGCAGTTATATTCAAGTGAAAAACCATTTTCACATATTAAATTAGCAAACCTTTCTTTTAAAATAAGACTACTTGATGTTGCAAAAATAAGGTGAAAAGCGCACACTCATGAATGCTGGACAAAGAATACATTGTCACCACTGTTTTGAAAGCAAATTGACCCTTGTTATCACGGGCCCTAACTCGTTTTCCGGGGACTGTAATTGAACTTTTGGGATCTACGCTAAAGAAATAAAAATCAGCCTAAATAAAACAAATAAACACAAGATAAAAACACATCCTTAGTTTAGTAAACTAAGACATTTTCCCTAAGACTATTTTCAATGGCAAAATAATGAAATTTTATCGTAATGATCTAGAATAAGGGAATGGTTTTTAATCCAAGATACATGCATCCAATGGATACTGCGCATATTAAGTTTTAGAAATTTTATTCATAAAACAGTTTAAAAGAAACAGATTATGATGTTAACAGTGACTTCCTTTGTCCGAAAGACTATGAGTGATCATCTTTCTTGTGTCTACATTTTTATACTTTTTGCAAGTGTTCTTTACCTGTAGGTATTAGTTTATTATTTAAGATAAATTCATAAAAAATTTAAAAGGACTACATTAAAGAAAATATGGCATGTGTACAGAAATATACTAGAATAGAGCATTTTCAAGAAAACACAAAAATATGAAGAAACAGGGCACAGACTGTAGTATGTAAGTTGAGAAGATAAACAGGAGAAAGGGCAGATAAGCAAGTTCCAGATATCAGAAATAAAGTAGAAGTGAGGAAGGGAAAGAAGCTTAGATAAGTAATAAGAGAGGAAGAAAACCTGGAAAAATACCAGGACATAGAAAATGAAAAGGAAAAAACTATCCAATAAAAGTTGTAGAGCTGAATGTTAATCACTTTTGCTTTGCTCGAGGACCATTTAAAAATGCTTGGTCACCATAAATCATACCGGGGTAAGGCCACACCGGGGTAAGGCCACATGACTTTACAAACAGAAAAGACAAAGACAACTGGGCTGTCTTTGTAAAGATGATGTACGAATCTGATTTCCCTTGTACACAGTCATGACCAAAAGAGTCGTGATGTTTTAGGTTTCAAGTTTTCAAGTCAGTCCACTGGGACATAAGTGCCTTAACAAATATTCCTTGTGGCTATCCCCTGCCAACTGGATTAGTATCCTCCTGTTTACCTCTGGCGTTACTTTTATGTATAATATTTCAGGTTAGCTAAAAAGATTTGTCTGGGGAAGAATTTAAAGGGGAGTAAATTAGAACGATTTGCAATAATAATGCATTGAAACTTGACTTTGAAAAACTTCTGAAAAACTGGCCACAGTGTTTAGTCAGAGAAGTCTATATTACACAGCTCCCATCTGTGGTCCACCTCACAGTTTTCAATCTCCAGATTGGCCCTCTGGGAGACTGGTGGGGACCATAACTGTTATCCGTCTTCCTAAGTTCTTTCACTTGCTAGATTGTAAACCTTTTTAAAAGAGGAATCTTTAATTTTTAATTCTGTTTGATATAGGTTGGTTTCCTTCATCTTTTCTTAATCCTGTATAAAACCTCTTTCTTCATTTTAGAAATCCTGAAGAATCTTAATATCCTGAAACCTATTTATGATCAAGTAGTAAGTTCATGTGATTTTTGGTAGCAGTTTTCTTCATTTCAAAGTCAAGGCTTCCCAGAATTTCCTTATTTTTCCTACTTCTGCTCTTCTTTTTTTGTTTTGCAACTTGAAAAAAAAAAGAGAAAAGATAAAATAGGGCATTTCTTGTTTTCCAGCAGCACCATAAAGGTAAGGCAGGGCTGTGAGTGCATTCGAGTTTCTTACACTGTAAATAAATCTTCCCACTCTTACTTGTGGACAGAGCCTTCAATTTGCCAGAAAAAAAAAGTACCTCGGCAATGATGTCACCCTGTTTGAACATGAACTATTTAATATTTCCTATGCTACTTGGATTATATAAACCCATTTTTCCTCCCACTGTACAGTTTAAATTTGCAAGATTTAATACAGGGATGTTTTTGCTAAGCTGTATCATGAAAACGCTTCCTCTTATAAATTCTTAGACTGCTTTCTGTTATTTATTTCACTGAAACATCCATGGCTGAGCCACAGCAATTGCTGAAAGGCTCTTAGCAGCAGCACCTTGAACGTGTCATCCAATTCTCTTTTTTAACAGCAGGATAGGTGAGATACTCTCTCTCATAACTCACACGTTTTCTGAAAGATAATCACTGAGAGAAATTGACCCACAACTAACCATTTGCTTTTCTAAGAGTCCAGGGATTATCAGCTAACTTAAATTGATTGCATTAACATCAAGGAGGGAGAAATAAACTTCAAGGAGTTCCTAAAATCATTGTGAAGTTAGAGTTGTTTGCTTGGCTCATTGCTCTCACTGGAGATGTCCTCAACTAGATTTCTTTTCTTCTCATGAGGGAATGAAGACTCTAAGTTAATGGGGTTTTCTCTAACTTTCCATGTCTGTGAACCCAACCCACTGTGGGGTTAGTTTAGTGGTGGTTCTATTTCTCCAGGCGTGTTGAAAAACGTTACATTTAAAACTTTTTTTATATGGAGAGAAATGTAAGGGTTACAGTTTGCATATAGTTTTTTAATAGCTTTATTTTTTCCCCCCTGTAACTTCTGACATTTAAACCAAAGCTATTTTTCAGGGGGAAACTTGCCTGTTTAGGTCAAGTTCACTGGTGTTCACACGCCATCCCCAAATCCAGCCCTGTGCGGGCTGCAAGATGCCAACGTGGAAGAGCAATTGATATGTCCCTTCTTCCTTCCTATTCTCTGGAAAATCAGCTGTGTTTACAGTAAGGTTCTCAGGTCATCTCCATGCTGTTTGCTCATGTGTCTGAATGTCTGGGACTTTTTATTTTTAAATTTTTCTTCCCTTCCCCTTCAGCTAAAGATCTGAAACCAAAGAGAAAGTCCGTCTTTTTCTTTCTTTCTTTCTTTCTTT